>JAJOOO010007599.1:0-54023 GCA_029582685.1 Solanum piurae
GGTTTGTACCTCTTTCGCCTCTCCAAGGGGGTGGTAGGCCTTGGAAAATACTATATTGATGGTCACTCACCACACATGTACTACGCCCCACTAAATATGATTTTTATGTAAGCGTCATTATATATATCATTTCATTAATGTGCTATCCATCGGGTATGATTATGCATTTTTCCTATGATGTCCATCTATTGTAGCATTGCATTGCATCCCATATACTTAGTGCATTCAAACGTACTAACGCATACTCTATGCCTACATGATGTCACCATGTAGGGACCGGAGCACCGCCTGACCCTCCTCCTCTACGTGGCTAATACGATTTTCTATCGAGCTTATTGGTGAGTCCTCCATTCCGGGGACGTTGCTTATGATCTATTGCTATGTATAAGACTTTTTTTTTCTTTTTAGTTATGTTTTGACTATGAGGGTGAGCCCGGTAGTTTGTCTTGGCCCCCGCTAAGTACTCATGTTTAGAGGTGGTGTTGGACAAGTTGTGTATCATGCTTGAGCTTGACTCATCTATGGTATCTATATATCATTCCTTTCCTTTGTCTCTCTTGCTCCCTTAGTCTTTATTTCCCCCTTGATTATGCTTATCGCGTATGGTCATTTTATTTGCTTCCGCGACCAAGGATGTGTAATGATACGCTATGAGGCTTGTTTTAGGTTCCTTCGGGTTCCTCATTCGCCGGTCACGTCTAGGCCCTAGGCTTGGGTCGTGACAAGGTACCACTATTCTGATGAAGTAAATTATTCTATCCTAAGAGGGTATATTATTTAACCTCGAGTGAGGAAAATAATTCTGATTATATTATAATTCTTTTTTGCTTAGTATATACATTAGTATGTAATGTTCCAATATATGAATTTAACATGATGTAGTCTAAATTCATTTATTTTTGTCAACAATTTCTCTTGTGATGTAATATATGCTTCTGAATATCTTTTTCAAAAATTATTAAACTTCTGAAGAGTTAGAGAATTGTCACAATTTATTTTTTGATACTCAATACAAAAGAATGACTTTATTTATCAGTGCTACTTATGTGATTTAGATTGTCAGGAATTTTACTTCAAAATAGTTATTACTACATAAACATTGTCCTTTTGTTTTATTGATTTACTATTTCTTTATATTTAAGTATTTTCAATGAAAAAAAGTGTATATGACTTGTAATAATGCAAGTTAAAATTTGTATTAGTTTAATTTTTATTGTAGTCTAAATTCATTTGTTTTTGTTAACAATTTCTCTTGTGATGTAGATATATGCTTCTGAATATCTTTTTCCAAAATTAGTAAACTTCTCAAGAGTTAGAGAATTGTCACGATTTGTTTTGTTTATCCCGAGACAAAAGAATGACTTTATTTATCAATGTTACTTATGTGATTTAGATTGTCCAGAAGTTTGCTTCAAAATAGTTATTACTATATAAACATTGCCCTTTTGTTTTACTGATTCACTATTTGTTAATATTTCAATATTTTCAACAAAGAAAAGTTCATATGAGTTGTAATAACGTCAGCTAAAGTTTGTATTAGTTTAATATTTATTGTAGTATAAATTCATTTATTTTTATTAGAAATTTCTCTTGTGATGTAGATATATGTTTCTTAATATGTTTTCCCAAAATTAGTAAACTTCTCAAGAGTTAGAGAATTGTCATGATTTGTTTTTTTTATGCTCAAGAAAAAAGAATAATTTTTTTTATCAATGCTACTTATGTGATTTTGATAGGTTGGAAGTTTGCTTCAAAATAGTTATTTGTATGTAAGCATTGCCCTTTTGTTTTACTAATTTACTATTGCTTAATATTTCAGTATTTTCGATGAAGAAAAGTTCATACCTATAAAAAAAGTTACTTTAATTAAAAGTCCTATTTATTTATGTAAATATAAAATTTATTAGAAATACATCTATTGAACATTAATTCATTAGTTATACCATTATAAATTCTCTTAGTTATTACAAATTATTGCAAATATTATCCACACTCTATTACACTCTTTTGTTATAATATTATGAATTCTTACAGTTATTACATTAATTATTTCTATCTTTCATCTTTTCTTATATTAACTTTTGACAAATAATTTTTCATATTATTATACCTCCCCTATGTATGTGATAACACGTTATTGTTAATTTTCCTTGGACAAATCATACATGGTTCAATAAATTGAAATTTGTTTACCAGTTTATGAACTATATCTTTGTTGGGTGTAAGATAAACATGTGATCATATATATGATTTCATAGATATAATATATTCTTTAATTTTATTTTTTTGTTTTTTCGGTAAAAAAAATAAGAAACCTTTCTCAGTTAACTATGGACATTCATATAACTATCTTTGATTTATGTACACAGTCAAATATGAGAGCCAATAAAAAGAACGTCATCTTTTATGTTATAATTTACAAAATAAAAATTAATATACAAAAATAGTTCTAAAAAATAAAATATAGTTGTTCTCCACATGTTCATATGACATCTAAATAGGTTAAGTGGAATACAAGTGCAAAGAACATCTGGTTAGATCACAAGAAAAATACACAATAAATATTGTCTATAAGTTGATTTTAGTGAGATACGACTAATTACATGACTGAACCTCATCAAATTGAAATAAATATATATATTATTACATTTAACTAATAAAAATTTTCATTGACCATCTTCATAGGTTCGTGTTAATAAGAGATATATATGATGATCCACATTGAACATTCACAAAAGAATCTGCAATATTATTTTTGTGCAAAACATATTATTCACATCTTCGCTAAAAAAATATGAATTGATAATCACGTGCAACACACGTGTTGAAAAACTAGTCTATATATATATATAAGAGTTTGAGAATGGAGGAAAAGTTTCAAAGAAAAAATATGAATAAATGAGACTTGAATCATTCAAAAGTTGAAAATGGTTGCATGTGGTGAATATAGAGTGGAATTAGAAAGGAAAAATATAAAAATATTGTGAAATTTGCATTGAGTTGAAAAATGAAGAAAAAGTAGAAAGTTGGTGTAGTGTCACGACCCGAGTCTATACTTCGAAAGCGACACATCGTACAAGACTCCAAAATGCCTCATAGCATTCATAACATTTGATATAAGGAAAACGGTACATAATTAAAAATTATTTAAATCCCTACAATCAAAACTTTATTTAAAACACTTGAAACACAATGTAAGTTTATTGTCTCACATGGCCATCTAAAAACAATATCCGAAACAAAAGTAGGGTCACGACCCTTTACAATCGAAGAGTCTAACAATAGTCTTTTACATGAAAGAAAATGAAAATTCAAGTACTTGTCCTCGATCTATGAGGACATACCGCTTAGTCTTGGAGAATCTCAAATCAAAGCTTCAACTAGAGAGAAAGAGACTCACTTGCCGGAACCTACACTTGTAGTAAAACATGAAGAAATATGGGTTAGCACAATTAAGTACTAAGTATGATAGCCATGCAAAAACATGCTTAAAATGGACATTTTGTTTGAAAGTCATGATATATGCCAATTTGAAAAAACTTCATTAACATAAGAATAAGAGGCATAATATACAACCATAACCAACATACAAGTCATTTCTTCACATTTGAACATAATCAACATACATGACATTTCATTACATTAAGCTTTCACCTCAAGTAACCCCAAGCCATACCTTGTGCAATGTATGAATAGCGTCCCATACCACCATCCACACTAGATACCACATTAAGGCCACCAAAAGTGTACTTACCATTCATCCTTCCCATCTTCATACAATACTTATACATAAGAGACATAAACATTACATAAGGCATGAAAAGGAAGTAACTCCTAATACAATCCAAGTATAGCATGCATCATTACATTGAGCATATAAGAGTCAACATTCTTCATTAAATTCATTTAGATCACTTTCATATATTAGTCATTTAGAAAACTCACTTTAGCCCTCTCAAAGCCTACTAGTGCAATGCATGGATGACATCCCATACTACCACCCACACTTCATAGAACTCATCAAGAAATCATAATGCACATTTCACATGATGGGAATAAGCGTTTAACCGATATAGACCATGTGAGATAGACATGGAATCCGGTGTCATGAAGCCCCACACCGTAAAGAGGTGGTCTACTTGCCTAAGGTAAGACCAGTAATATTTAGCTAAAGTGGATCCACTAGCTAGGACCTATGTGGGCACATAGTTATTGGATATGAAATATGTTCATTGAAATCCGGCCTAACGTAGGGAGAACTTCCATCTTACCATATCCTCTCGGTACTTAGCCTACATTCCCATAGAGTAGTTTCATTTACATTACATTATTTTACTAGAGAGGGCCACCAACATTAGGCCTACCGACATTCAATCATTATCATTCATGAGTGTTAATTGAGAATATTCTTTCAATCATAACACTATTTCATTCTAAACATGATCATAACACTTTCATTGAGATCACACATACATACTTCACATCATAGTCATTCATAGATCTTTTAGGAGCTTGACTTTCATGGCTATGAACCAACATTAACCCATAAATATAATATTCTACAATAGATAAGGAAATTGACATGATTCAATCATTAATCCAATATAACATAAACAAATCAACATACTTCCATGATCAATCAATTCCCAATCACAAATCACAATTTAGGAATTTAGGGGAAAACATGGGTTCAAGGGATAAATCATCTTAATACATCTTTAAATCCAAAATTCATTCATAATTCAATGCAAGCCTTTGAAAAAACGTTTGGAATCGAACACATGAATAGATTGAAATCTAGGGTTTTGGGGAAACATTAGAGACTTGAAATAACTTTTGAAATTGGCTCCTTGAAAGAAACTAAGTCAAGGATGAAGACTACCATACCTTCTATGGAAGAAATCCACGAAAATTCCTTTAAAAATATGAAGACTTGAGCTTGAGAGCTTGAATTCTTTACCTCCAATGGACGCTTCTAGCGAGAGAACTTTTGAGAAGAGAAGTTTCTAAATTTGGGGTGTTTTGAGATAATGAATTCTAAAATAGAGTTTAATTCTTTAAAAATTCTTAAAATACTTTAATAAACTAATAAAAACCGTTCATTAACTAAACTCAACTTAAAATGAATTTACCAAATAGCCCTCACCTTGGCCGAGACATTTGACAGCAAACTATCATGACCCACGATCACCACCCACAGACCATTCTGGCAAACTGTGGTTTGGTTCAACAACTAACATTTAGGGGGCTTGACATATGGAGGCCATCCACGAGGTGTAAATGGACCTACGGGGCGTAAGTCCCCATCCATAGGTCATCGCAAAAAAATAGCTTTTTGGTTTTCTTGGGGTCTTGGGGTTTAGGCTTAGGGTCCTCCTCAAGGACCCCTTGGGTGGTTCTTGGGGAGTTGTACCTTGACGTTTAACCCCGAAATCCCTCAACCATAGCTCGGGACAACATTTTACACCCTCAAATCTCACATCAACTCAAACACACACTAGTTAGGCTCTAGTTTCACCTATTCAATTTACGGGTTGTTACATTATCCCCCACTTAGGAACAGTCGTCCTCGAATGACACTTTAAACACATTAAGGGGTTAACGACTCTAGACTAGAAGCCCATCATGCATGCAACATTATAAAAAATGCACAAAACTAGGAGGAAACATCAACTCCACATCAATAACATCAATGCAACATAAGAAAGTAGGAACTACATCTACAGACTCATTATGCATCATAACTTCAACATTTCTCATTACATTGGAGGAATTCCCTTCTCCAACTCATATCATGCTCATCATAACATCATTAAGCACATTATGAAATTTCTTCATAAAAGCATATTTAGGCATGTTCAACATTCAACCTCATGAAGCATATACACAACTCATACTAAATGCATATCAACATGAGGAACATAATTCATGAAAACTCAATTTCTCATTTAAATATAAATTCATCAAGAAAATGTATAACATAAGGAAACCATGGAAACACATAGTTACACATGGCTCCAAAACATGAAACAAGCTACAAGGAACTCTTGGTCTCAAGCTTGAATAGGAATAGAAGGAAAGAGATAAGGACATCAAAACTCTCAACAACCTTAGAATTCAACATACTATCCCCCACTTAGGATTAAACCCAACTAAGGTTAACATGAAAACAACATAAGGACCTCAATATAACATTCACAACTATAAGCAACTATCACTTACCGGTGCCTTCATCCGGATTAGCTCCTTTGTCCTTGTTGGCTTGAAGCACATAGAAACAGTTTCTCTTTGGAGCATTAGGATCCGGCCTATCAAGAGAAGCTTGTTTGGCCTCCTTTCCTTTGGCCGTAAGAGTAGGGAAATATTTCACTTGGTGATCATTCTTTCCATAACCATAGCACCCACTAGTACAAGCTAGGCATTTCCCATGATGCTTCTTTCCATAATTGTGACAAGTGGGTTTAGCAAATGGAGGCCCACCACCTCTCTCTTGGTTAACCTTAGGAGTTCTTGGAGAATCTTGGTTTGGAGCTCTCTTCTTGAAACTAGGTTGACCTTGCTCATCGGACCTAGACCTCTTCAACTCCCTATTCTTCCTCTTAAGTTCGGACTCCTCAATAGATTGAGCATACACCATAAGTCTAGAAATGTTCATATCATCATGGAGCATTGACGTACGACACGCTTCCTCAACTAGGTCGGACACACCTATCACAAATCAACTCATCTCATCTCTAGGGCTGGACACCAAAGATGGAGCATACTTAGACAATAGGGTAAACTTCAAGGAATACTCCTCCACACTCATGCTACCTTGCCTAAGGTTTATAGAATCCTCCAACTTACATTCGCTCTTCTCACGGGGAAAGTACCTCCCAAGGAATTCTTTCTTAAACTCCTCCCATTCTATAGGACCCGCTCCTTGTATTCATATCCTATAAACACAAGATAAAGGTTAGGAAAAGGACTCTTATAGAGCTAAACTCTAAGGCACGACTTCAAGAATAATGAAAGAAGTGTAACTTCCTAACGTCCTATAGCCTCTCACTCATAGATGTGTAGTGACTCACACCGATGAACAAGACTGTACTATATGTGGCTTGTGAGACATCAATCCTAAAAAATATTCCCATAACCTTATGCTTTGATACCATGTTTTTCATGACCCGAGTCTATACCCCAGAAGAGACACGGCATACAAGACTCCGAAAAGACTAATACAAGCCTCATAGAATTCATAACATTCAATATAAGGTAAACGATATGAAATTAAAACTTATTTCAATCCATACAATCAAAAATTTATTTAAAACACTTGAAACACAACGGAAGTCTATTGTCTCACATGGCCATCTAAAAACATTATCCGAAACAAAAGTAGGGTCACAACCCTTTACATTTGAAAAGTGTAACAATAGTCTTTTAGATGAAAGAAAATGAAACTTCAAGTACTTATCCTCGATCTATGAGGGCATACCACTTAGTCTTGGAGAATCTCAAATCAAAGCTTCAACTTGAGAGAAAGAAACTCACTTTCCGAAACCTACACTTGTAGTAAAACATGAAGAAATATGGGTTAGCACAATTAAGTACTAAGTATGATAGACATGCAAAAACTTGCTTAAAACGGACATTTTATTTGAAAGTCATGATATATGCCAATTTGAGAAAACTTTATGAACATAAGAATAAGAGGCATATTATACAACCATAACCAACATACAAGTCATTTCTTCACATTTGAACATAATCAACATACATGAAATTTCATTACATTAAGCTTTCACCTCAAGTAACCCCAAACAATACTTTGTGCAATATATGAATAGCGTCCCATACCACCATCCACACTAGATACCACATTAAGGCCACCAAAAGTGAACTTACCATTCATCCTTTCCATCTTCATAAAATACTCATACATAAGAGACATAAACATTACATAAGGCAGGACAAGGAAGTTACTCCTAATACAATCCAAGTATAGCATGCATCGTTACATTAAGCATATAAGAGTGAACATTCTTCATTAACTTCATTTAGATCACTTTCATTCAATAGTCATTAAGACCTTAGAGAACTCACTATAACCCTCTCAAAGCCTACTCGTGCAATGGATAGATGTCATCCCATACTACCACACACACTTCATAGAACTCATCAAGAAACCATAATGCACATCTCACATGATGGGAATGAGAATTTAACCGACATAGACCATGTGAGCTAGACATGGAATCCGGTGTCATGAATCCCCACACCGTAAATAGGTGGTCTACTTGCCTAACGTAAGACCTGTAATATTTAGCTTAAGTGGATCCACTATCTAGGAAATATGTGGGCACATAGTTATGGGATATGAAAGATGTTCATTGAAATTCGGCCTAACGTAGGGAGAACTTCCATCTTACCATATCATCTCTGTACTTAGCCTACATTCCCAAAGAGTAGTTTCATTTACATTACATTATTATACTAGAGAGGGCCACCAACGTTAGGCCCACCGACCCAAAGTACATTACACTTTAAAGGGCCATCACCAGTAGGTCTACCTCTTCAAGGTACATTATAAGGATAGCTCATTGACTTCCCAAGAAAGGGCCACCAACATTTGGTCTACTGCTTCAAGGTTCATCATTTCACAATAGAAAGGGCCACCACCATTAGGTCTACCGCTTCAAGGTTTAACATCACGTTAGTTTCTAGACTCACTATGAAGGGCTACCAACATTACGTCTACCGGTTCATGTAATTGCCTAGAATACTTTATCATTCATTTAGGAAAGGGATACCAACATTAGGTCTACCGATTCTAAGTTATCATTACATTCATTAGTCATTTATGAAAGGGCTACCAATATTAGGTCTATCGATTCCATGATCATTTAGTCAATACACATTCATTTCAGAAGAAAATGATGCCTTAGCATACCAATTCAAGATACTTCATTCAAGATCACATTCATCAATATAAGAAAAGTATGCCTTAGCCTACCAATTCAAGATACAATATTCACATTAGTTTCATTCATTCAAGAAGAGGATGCATAAGAGCATACCAATTCAAGATATACTTCATATAGAAGAAAACCCTTCACATTCTATCATCATCATTCATGAGTGTTAATTGAGAATATGCTGTTAATTGAGAATATGATTTGAATCATAACCCTATTTCATTCTAAACATGATCATAACACTTGCATTGAGATCACACATACATACTTCACATCATAGTCATTCGTAGATCCTTCATGAACTTTCCTTTCAAGGCTATGAACCAACATCAACCCATAAATCTAAAATACTACAATAGATAAGGAAATTGACATGATTCAATCATTAATCCAGTATAACATAAACAAATCAACATACTTCCATGATCAATCAATTCCCAATCACAAATCACAATTTAGGAATTTGGGGGAAAACATGGGTTCAAGGGAGAAATAATATTAATTCATCTTTAAATCCACAATTCATTCATAATTCAATGCAATAAAACCTTTGAAAAATGATTGGAAACGAAGCCATACATAGATTGAAAACTAGGGTTTTAGGAAAAACATTGGAGACTTGAAATCACTTTTGAAATTGGCTCCTTGAAAGAAACTAAGTCAAGGATGACGACTACCATACCTTCTATGGAAGAACTCCATGAAAATACCTTGAAAAAGATGAAGACTTGAGCTTGAGAGCTTGAATCCTTTACCTCCAATGGAGGTTTCTAGAGAGAGGACTTTTGAGAAGAGAAGTTTCTAACTTTGGGGTGTTTTGAGATAATGAATTCTAAAATAGAGTTTAATACTTTAAAAACTCTTAAAATACTTTAATAAACTAATAAAACCGTCTATTAACTAAACTCAACTTAAAGTGAATTACCAAATAGCCCTCACCTTGGTAGAGACATTTGACAGCAAACAGTCATGACCCACAAACCACCACCCACGGACCGTGGGTGGGACCCCAGACCATTTTTGGAAACCCTGGTTTTGTTCAGAAACTCACATTTTTGGGGATGGACCTATGAGGCGTAGGTCCCCATCCGTAGGTCATCCAAAAAAACAACGTTTTGGTTTTCTTGGGGTCTTGGGGTTTAGGCTTAGGGTCCTCCTCAAGGACCCCTTGGGTGGTCCTTGGGGAGTCTTACCTTGACGTTTAACCCCTAAACCCCTCAACCATAGCTCGGGACAACATTTTATACCCTCAAACCTCACATCAACTCAAACACACACTAGTTAGGCTCTAGTTTCAGGTATTCATTTTACGGGTCGTTACATGTAGTCACTTATTTACAAGATTCATAAAGTTGAGTCAATCTTGATTGACAATATGGGCAAGCCTATGGTGTGACATTTGTGTTCATGAGATGTTTTGTAGTGAGTGTGAGTGTTTGCATCTTTGTCCCTTGTATTGTAAATACCTTGTGAGTGTGTTGGGACATTTATTTCTTTGTTAGGACATTTAAGTTTATAAAGTGGTGATTTTGAAAATTCCTAATTGTGTTAAGTGAGTATTAAAAAGAACTATAATGAATTCATCACTTCTTGAGTTTGAGTTATTGTTACTTAATGATTCTTGGTTTTTGAAAATGTTCCATGAGAATGAGGGGAGTTATTTTGTGAAACTTTTGCATGTGGACTATTTGTTAGTACCAACCAAAGCCATTTACTTTGTGCTTGATTAAAAAAAAGGTGAAATTGATTTATGATGTGTGTTCAAATGAGAGCCTCTTGTTTTTTTGATTTTATTTACTTGAGGAAAAGCAAAGTTTCTAAGTTGGGCATGTTGATGAGTGGTGGATTTTCACTTATTTGAGGCTCTTACCATAGTTATTTTTTCTTGCTTTAGTTTAGAATTAGTGCTTTTAATGTGGTGTTCTTCATATTTTTCAGGAAAATGAAATGAAGAGTAGATTTAGAAGATGTTTGAAGAAACAAAGTAGAATTGAAGCAAAAAAAGGTTAATTGGGACAAAGTGGAATTGATAGAAGTTTACTCATCGCGATCGTGTGAAGCAGAGATTGCAATTGTGTTGCACAAGAATTTAGATCTCGTTATTGCATGGTCACAATCACGTGACCCAGGGATACTACTCATCATGGCCACATGAGTTAGTTGTCGCGACTGAAAAGGGTAAAACACCTAGCACTTGGGCACATTGAGAATTTCACCAAATTGATCTCAAAAACCCTTTTTACTCTCACCAACTGTCATTGTTGAAGATACATCATACATTCCATATCAATTGAATAAAGAGAAGTTCATTTTCTTGGCTTAGAGTAGAGAAAATTTTGTAGATTTCAATTTGGGTTGAGACTTTGAAGGCAAGTTGCCTCACAATTCACATTTGGGTTTGAAAATTGTGTTGTTATTAGTAAAATGTCTTATTCCCTTCTTCTTTCATTGATTTAAATTCTAGAATTGTGGGTGTAATTGCTAATCAAGATTGGAGTTTTTGTGCTAGGAATAAACAATTAATTTGGGTCTTTATTGCTTATTCTTATGTTTTTGTATGTGATTCCTTGCTTTCATGCTTTAATGTATGATTTGAGCGTGCAAGCTCGAATCTAGATTCCGATCTTCATGTGTTTCTGGAAAGCAAATCCATGAAGTGGAGAATTAGGTTACTAATCATTTTCGGCTTTGATTCATAAATTTGAGAAGAAAAGGAGATAATGTAGGTTTACTTTATTGAATTCTAAACTTGCTAGAAAATAGGGATTTAGATTAAGGTATTAGATTGTATTGTTGTTGAACACGATTATAGATGAAAGGATAATACGTGATAAAGCACTTTGAGGCCAAAAGAAGATAAGTGTTGAATGATAATGATCTAGCCTACCTTCGATTGATTTGGATGTGTTGAGATGGTACTGGATCGTTGAATGAGTATTGAGTTCCGAATTTTCTACATCCCAATTATCCCTTGCTGGATATTGTCTTTGCCCAAATCTTTTGTTAGTTACCAAAATCGCTCTTAATTTGATAATTGTGTATATAGTGAGTTAGATTCAGACTTGTAACTATTGATTCATTATATTTTCAATTACCGACAAATTGTTCTCTGTGGGATTCGACCATGACTCTTAGTTGGGTACTTTTATTGACGATGACCGCTTACTCTTCAAACTTGTTTTGAGGGTAAGTTGAGCATTATCAAGGAGCTAATACCTCAATCTAGAATAGGAGCGAAGGGAAAAGGATGAGGATACCGAGACATTATATCGGCTTCGGCCTCCCAATTAGCAGCCTCAAGTAATTGTTTCCTCCAAAGAGCTTTTACAGAAACAACTTCTTTGTTTCTTAACTTCCAAACTTATCGGTCTAAAATCTCAACCGGAACCTCTCTATCAGAAGTTTTTATTTAAATCCCAAACCTTCCAAAGGGACTATGGACGTCGGATCTCCAACACACTTCTTAAACAATGAGACATGGAAAAACGAATGTACTGATGATAAATATTTAGGCAACTCAAGTTCATAAGCCACTTTGCCAATATGCCTCAAAACTTAATATGGGCCTACATAACGAGGACTAGGCTTCCCTTTCTTTTTAAATCTCATTACACCCTTCATGGGTGCAATTTTCAAGTAAGACCCAATCATCGACATTAAATTCAAGTTCATTAGCATAAAACTTTTGTCAACTTTTAGCCATTTTCAAACTTTCACGAATAAGTCAAACCTTTTCCATAGCCTCATGCACCAACTCGGGCCCTTTCAATGCAACCTCACCGACTTCAAACCAACCTATAGGAGACCTAGACCTCCTACCATAAAACACCTCAAACGGTGCTATCCCAATGCTAGAATGATAGCTATTTTTATATGCAAACTCAATCAACGAAAAATGATCATTCCAATTACCCTTGTTGTCAATTACACAAGCTCTCAACTTATATTCTAAAGTTTTCATGGTACACTCGACTTACCCATCGATTTTAGGGTGGAACACCGTGCTAAGTCTTACTTGAGTACCAAGACCCTTATGAAACGACTTCAAAAGATGAGATGTAAACTAAGTGCCACAATCATAGATAATGGAAAAGGGAGCTCCATGCAACCTTAACATTTCTCAAATATAAATACTGTCGTACTCTTTGACTGAAAATGAAGTCTTATCGGGAAGAAAGAGAGCCGATTTTTTCATTCGGTGCATAATAATCCAAATTGAATCAAACTGTCGATGAGTGCGTGGTAAATGTGTGATGAAATCCATATACAAATGTTCTCACTTCCATGTAAGAATAGTAGTTTATTGAGCCAAACCTCTATGTTTCTGATGCATTACTTTCACTTGTTGACAATATAGACATTTAGCCAAAAATTCTGCAATGCTCTTTTTCATCCTATTCCACCAATATACTTCCCGCAAATCATAGTACATCTTGGTGGCTCCCAGGCGAATATAATAATGAGAACTGTGTGCTTCTTTCAGAATCTCTTTCCTCAATTCATTAACATTCGGAACAAATAACCAACCTTGGTATCGAAGGACACCATCTACCCCTTGGGAGAAAGCCTCAATGGCTTTTTCGAAAAGCAAAATTTTCAAGTTAACTAATACCGGATCAATATCTTGCTAAGCTTTTACATCTAATACAAAAGAAACTTCAGACTCAATATGAATGACTGCACCATCTTCATTAGAATCAACCAAGCGACTACCCATTCCGGCCGATGTCAATGCACATTCGGAGAGAACCATTCTTCTTTCGAATAAACAACAACGGAGCACTCCATGGTGAGATACTCAGTTTAATGAATCCTCTATCCATTAAGGTATTCAATTGATCCTTTAACTTCTTTAATTTTTCCGAGGCCATACAATACAGAGAAATAGAAATAGGTTGTGTATCCGGGAAAAGGTCAAAACCAGAGTCTATTTCTCTTTTGGGAGGAATACATGGGAGATCATCAAAAACACTTCTGAAAACTCATTTACAATCAGAATCGAGTCAAGAGTAGGGGTCTTAGAATCTATATCCAAACCTAAACAAGATAACTAAAGCAACCCTTAGAGATCATCTTCCTTGCCTTTAGGAAAGATATAAACTGACCCTTATGAATACAATTTCCCCCTTCAAATGACATGATAGGTTCGTTCAGAACCTTGAAAGTGACTAATCGGGTCTTACAATATATGGAAGCATAACATGCATGGAGAAAATCCATTCTAACAATAATATCATAATGTAAGACATCAAGCTGTACAAAATCAATAAGAGTGACTCTATGAAAAAATGTAATAGGAAAATTTCTATAAACTTTGTTAGAAATAATAGAATCACCAACGGGAGTAGAGACATGAAATGAATTAGAAAGGTTTTTCGGACCAATGATAACACTCAACTACACTTCATCCGATTCTAAGTGTAGGAGGTTTCTAACAAGTATAAACCCGACTAAGAGTTGGGGTCGATCCCACAGGGAGTGATATGATAAAGAATTTGATTAAGAAGTAAAATGGTATTCTAATTGTTTGTAGATGTACACATTTCACAAAAATAAAGTAAATAACAAGGTTTTTACAATTAATGTCAAATGGGGGAATTTGGGCAACCAAATTATGACTACTAAAACCTGGGATAAACAAATAGAGAAAATTTATTGGGAGTGTGAAAAATTGTATGCCAATTTTGCGCAGTGGGTGATTATTATTTACTAAAAGTCGTTGAATCTCAGTGGGTAGGATAGGTTTTGGATACAATAGCCATTTCTCAATCAACAATTGCGAATCAAGCGAGTTCTTTCGAACCTCAACAAGCACAACCAAGATTAACAACCCATTACCTTATTAATCTACTTTTTCAAGCTAGATTTGTAAGATTGCATTCAGACCCACTTTCTCAAGATAGATCCGTAACAACATAATCACTACAATCCTGAAATAATAATTTAACTCACACACTTATTTCTCAAGTAAGTATAGAGTACTAAGCTATAATTGCATTTACAACTACAATTCGACAATTAAAACACAAACTATTAATTGAACCCACTTCAAATCACAATAAAATCAGTAAATAACAACACCCATTAGCTAATTAATACATTCAACTACATAATCACACCCCTAAGAATGGGGGGGTTATTCAAACATGATAAAGAACAAGAAATCGTCACCAACAAAGTTTTCCATCAAATTTGGCAACAATCCACAGGTCTCCAAATGCTCAAATTGAAGCTAAAAATCTCACAAACTCTAAATATCTACTCAAAAATGTAAAATCAATGCTTTAGAATGTTGAAGATAAAAAAACCCAAAAGTTGACAATGTGGGAACTCCTTTTCTTTTTTTTTTAAAATTGAATTTATACGTTCCCAGAATTTCAGTATGGAGTCCAATCGACGAAATAAGTCAGGCTCACCGATCTGGTCGGCGATACGTCGAGTGCTCCTCTACTCGCCTTTTTGGCATGCCTTTTCCAACAAAATCATTCTGTAACTTTAGGCGATCAAAATCGGCCTCGCCGATCTGTTCTATGCGTTGCCAAACCACCAGTTTGCTTGCCAAGTTGGACTTGTCCAAGGGATGGCACTCTCGAACTTTGGGAGACCTGAAGGTCTACTTGGTGAGTCACCAAGTTGCTTTGGCGAGTACCAGCTTTGCTTTCCTTCAATATTTTCAACATTTTACGCTACATTTCGCCTTGTGATGTTCTTGCCTTGCTATTTTGCCTTCATTGCTGCAAATTAACATTTTAACATCAGTTATGAGCATAAAATAGGCATTGAGGACACTAATTTCTTGAATATTAAGCCCTAAATGAGTCGAAATCCCCGACTCATCAACACCCCCAACTTATACTTTTGCTTGTCCTCAAGTAAAACACAAGATCAATAAGGTCAATAGGGACGTCTACCAATATGCTACTTGAGACTCAATATGAATGCACACTATACCCATGAAATGTTCAATTGCATACAAAATTTTTCAAATTATGACTAGTCATCATAAAATAGAAGTCAAAGCTCACAATGCTTGCTTCAAATGCAAATTCAAGTTCAACAAGAGTATTCGAATGCCCTCACATCAAGAATGATTCCATGGCCACGGAAAGTTCATCAACATTTAAGAATTAATGAATGAAAATCAACTCTCACACTCTGGAAGATAAACACATGCATAATTATAACATATGTTTGCCTGTATATTCCAATCACTTGTCATTCAGCTCAATCAAGATCACCGAGGCCTTTCAAGGCTTATAACGGGGATGAAGGTAAAGGTATGATCATATTGGCTTAGTGACTTCTACCTTCATGAAGCATGATTTGCATTTCACTTTTTCTTTTTTTCTTCCACTCTTTTGATTTTCACAATCCACCCTAAGTTCTCTCAAGCACAAAAATTATTGTATGGCTCATTGGACACCCCTTTTCTTTCCATCATGCACTTCTTTTTTAATATTTTATCTGAAAAGACACGATAAGTACTTTTTCATACTATCCTTTATTTTCTATAAATAGATGGGCTTTCTCACACTTTTAAACTATAAATTTTGTAAGTTTTCTATTCTTCTTCTTAAAATAAGGAAGATTGTAAGAGTTCTTCAATTATGCAATTACAATATTATTTGTGGGTAAATTAGATATATCAACAAAAAATGATGCATTGAGGAAAATGAAATAACTCAACTTTAAACAAGAAGAGTATCTTGATAATTAATATGTATTCATTTTCATACCTATAAAATATACTTTTGCAATAACTCTTACTTGACAAGAAGTTCAATAATTTTCCGTTGCAGAAACTACAACTTGGTGTTCAGAATCTGAAAATTCTCAAATGGTTGGAGAAAAAATATTTGATCAAAAACTTGTTTGAAGAGTCCAAACTACATTTAATAAGTACTCTTTCCTTTCCAATTTATTTATTGTACTTTTATTTTTATTCAATTTATTATAGAATGTTCTTTTTTCTTGGGGGGTGGGGGGCGCATCTTTAAGACCACATATGATACTTAAATTAAAAGTTTTCTTTATTTTTTAAACATATCAAATTAAAATTAGACCAATCTATATCTATTTTTTTTATTCTATATACTACCTTAAAAGAATGAACCACTTAACTTAAATGTTAAATTATTATAATACAAACTTAAACCACAAAATGTAGTATATCTTTTATATTTTCTATTTTATTATATTTATTTATGTGCATAATATTATATTGTAATAAAGCCAGACACCTTTTCACATTGAAGGGTTGTCACATTTTCGAAGAGTTATAACTTTTTCGATGAGTTGTGACATTTTTGAAGGGTTGTGACTTTTCAGAAGAGTTGTGACTTTTCCGAAGGGTTGCGACTTTTTCGATGAGTTATAACTTTTTCGATGAGTTATGACCTTTCTGAAGGCTTGTGACTTTTCTATAGGGTTGTGACTTCTTTTTGATATGGCACAATAATCATTTTTTCATACACTACCCTTTGTTGACTATAAAAAGAGGGGCTTCCTCAAAATTTTAAACTACATTTAAAAAAAATAATTAATTATTCTTCTTTTTCTTCTTAAAATGTCCTATTTAGTATATCTTCTCTATTTTTATGATAAGAAATAATATGCACATACTAATACTATAAATTTTTAACTATAAATGGAGGGGTTTCCCCACATTTTAAAACTATGCCTTTTTTGTGTTTTCTATTTTTCTCTTCTTAAAACCTCAAGTTTGATTTACACACTTTGACAATCTCAAAGTTTAGTAAAATTAGAACACTCCCTAACATGAATGTTAAATTAATATAATACCCCAACGAAATACATCCAATTTAGTGTATATTCTATATTTTATATCAATAATTATATTATATTATATTATATTAAAGGTAAGAACATCAACAATACAATAATAACAAAGTAACGCACTATGGGAAAGGGAGAAGAAAAATATTTAAGAGGTGTAACTAAGAGATTTTAAGAATGACTAATATTTTATTTAATAATATTCACATTATTTTTAAAAATAGAGCGGTACATGGTTTGATATTCACGTGCAATGCACGTGCATATAAACTAGTATAAATAATAAATGTGAGGCAAATAATGATAAGAAAATATATTTTTGGCCTCACATCAACCAACACTATGTTGCAGCTGTTGCAAATGAAAGGTCTCTTTGGGGGACTATCTCATGAGGACCCTCATGACCACATCCAAAATTTCTTTGACGTGTGTGGACCGTTTTCCTTCAAGAAGATCAACAAAGAGTAAGTCTGACTCCTTTTGTTTCCCTTCTCTCTAATGGGGGAGGCAACAAAGTGGTTGACTGAATTACCAAGGGAATCGATCGCTTCTTGTGAGGATCTCACAGAAGTATTTTATGAAAGGTTTTTCCCTCCCTCAAAGATGGTTAAGTTGAGGGATAATATTCAGAATTTCAAACGGATTGATGGTGAGCCTATCCATGAAACATGGTTGAGGTTCCAAAAGTTGTTGCTCCAATGTCTGACCACAATTTTCCAGACAATGTGTTATTGTAATATTTTTATCAGAGTCTCGATACGATAAACAAAGGTGTCGCTCATCAACTCATTCGGGGTATTATGAAACAACCATTTGACATAACATCTGTGTTACTTGATGAGATGATGAAAATTAATCGTGCATGGTACATAAGAGAAGATCAGGTGTCTCCTTTGAATCTTGGGCTAACAAAGGAACAAATGGAAAAAAACCAAGAGCGTGATGAAAATATGGCCTAGATGATGACCCATATGGACCTATTGTCAAAGCATGTCATGGGAAGTGGTTACAAGACTATGACTTCAGTTGGTGCTAGTAGTTATGCGAGTCCTGATGACATGAAATTTGAGGCCATGCAAAATAAAAAGGTGCAGTACTTATCAAACCAAGTAGGGGTTCTCGTCCGAGCTATCCAAGGACAGGTGGGAATCAAGGTTGGAATAGGGATCGCAATGAAGGTTGAAGAGATCGAGATCACAAATGAGGTTATTGTGGCACAAATCAGAGAGAGAGAGAGATTAGGACAAAGATCGATATGTGCCTCCTCATGAACGTTAAAGTCCAAGGAACCAAGGGTTGATCCTGAAAGTTTCCGTACTGAGGATATGCTTGCTCGTATCTTGAACAAGGGGGAAGGGTTCGACAAGGTGCTCAAAAAGATGAAATATGACGTCTCTTCACTAAACCAAATGGTTACATCACACTCGGTGTCCATTAAGCAGCTTGAAATACATATGGGTCAGATCCCAACTCATTTCAATCCAAGAAAGAAAGGGGGTCTCCCAAGTAATACACTGTGAACTTAAAAAATGAGGCATGATCCCATGGCCACGTTCTGCCACAATGTTAAATAAGGCGCTTCTTGGGAGGCAACTGATTTTAACGTTTCAAGCACATTTCATCCAATTCTAGGTGTTCAACGATCGTAAATCAGTATAAAACCTAACTAAATGAGTAGGTGTAGAATCCCACAGGGAGCGGTACGTGTTTCAGATTCAATTGGGAAGTATAAATGCGTTCAAATCAGTCATAGGTATAAAAATTATCGAATAAAAACATCATTCAAATTAAGGGGTGACACGAATGTCAAATGGGGGTTTTGGTTTTGATTATCAACTACTAACAGTCACAAACAATACGAATCAACAATAATGAGATGGGTTCTTGGGATGTGATCAATTATAGGCAAATATAGACATATGGGTAATTGCAACTATTAGTAAATAGATAAATATTAGTGAGTAGGCTAGGCTATAAGGGAGGTAATACGAATCAACAATAATGAGACGGGTTCTTGGGATGTGATCAATTATAGGCAAATATAGACATATGGGTAATTGCAACTATTAGTAAATAGCTAAATATTAGTGAGAAGGCTAGGCTATAAGGGAGGTAAATTTCTCTAAAATAATTTACCCCGAATCAAGTGATTTCTCTCGAACATCAACAAGCATGCAAATTAAGAGCAACCCACACCTTAATTCATTTACTCTTTCGAGATAAATGTGTGGGAAAGGGTTTAGGATTCACTCTCTCGAGCTGAACCCAGATCAACCCAATACCCACAAACTATCAATCAAAAACCTTATTTCTAAAACAACTGTCTCGAACAAGCCAAGAACACAAACATAGAATTGCATTTGCAACTACAATTCTTAGGTTAAACCACAATGAATGATTGAACTCACTTTTAAATAGTATTTAAACTAGAAATTAGCAATAAACATAAGCTAAATCAGTCCATAATCACATAATCACACCCCAAGGATTGGGGTTTTAGCTAGACATCATAAAAAAAGTAAAAACATTACCAAATTGATTATCCATCAACTGGGTAAGAGTGATTTCATCCTTACAATACTCCAATTTGAATATTCTCAAAGACCCACTTCCAAATTCTCAAAAGTGAATTTCTTCAATCCTTCAAAGCTAAGGAAAAACTAGAGGAAACTGTCTCCAGATGCTGAAAACTTAATAATAATTTCTTCTAAAGATTGTTTGATTAAAAGATAAATGTTCAAAAATGTATTTAGAGTCACCGAAAATAAGCCATGAAAGCTTATTTGGCGATGTAAGTCGGGCTCACCGAACCACTCGATGAGCTACCCTTTGGTCTCTTCCATCACCCTTCTGCCTTGGCATTCAACATCCTTTGTAACTTTGGGCGATCTATCTTGGCTTCACGGAATCACTCGGTGATCCGCCGATTGTTCATTTTCATCGCCAACTTGGTTTTTTCCTTTGGGGCTTGGCACACTAGAACTTCAGGCAGTCTGATAAGCCACTTGGCGACACGCCGAGTGCTCTTGGTAATCTTCATGATCGCCCATCTTCATTTCTTCAACCTGTTTTGTTTTTTTTTGCCTGTTAGTGTCCTTGCTTTGTTCCTCAATCCATATTCCTAAAAATCAAGGATTAATCATCAGTTATTGGCACAAAATAAGCATTTGAGGACACTAAATTTATACAAACAAAGTCCTAAATGAGTCCAAATCTCGGACTCATCAACACCTCCAACTTAAACTTTTGCTTGTCCTCAAGTAAAACTCAAGTTCAGCAGCTCAAAAAGGATGTCTCAAACAGTACTACAAAAGACTCAATCATGAATAGACACAACAAGACTCAACTTACTAATGCAAGGATCAATTGTGCACTCAAAGATTCAAGTTGTGACTCACAATTATCAAAGATGTTCAAGTTCACAATACTTGCTTCAAATGCAAGTTAATGCTCAACAAAGGTACTCAAATGCCCTCACAACAAAGATGATTCCATATTTACACACAATTCTTTAACAATTTATAGTTTCGGAATCACATACAATGTTAGGCTCTAGTTTCACTAGTTTGTTTTTAGGGTCGTTACACTAACCATGTTAGTTCTACCTTATGCAAGTAGAACACCTCTTTTTGGTGTGGGTTCATGACACCGAATTCCATGTAGCTCACATGGTCTATGTCGGTTAAAGCTAAACTTCCCTATGAGCAAGACTAAAATCCATGACATGACATGAACATGAACATGAACCAAGAACACAAACTTAAGGTATATGCTATGGTTACTTGAGGGGTCTTCTTTAGTGTGAGTGGGGGTATGGGACTTCACTCATACATTGCAAAAGTGAGCTTGGAGAGTGATTGTGGTATGTGCTTGTCAACATGATGCTTTATTTAGTTAATGTATGCCATGCATGAATATGAACCATGAACATGAACATGAACATGAGCTATTTCTATGACTTCTTAATAGGTTTTGCTTGGTATGAGTGGGGGTATGGGACTTCACTTGTACATTGCACGAGTAGAACTATGAAGGGGGTTATGGTATGGTTTACCTTGAACATGAATGTATATAAATCCCTGTGTGCATGAAATGAATTGGTATTTGGAATGACTTGCTAATTATGAACTATAAACATGATGTTTCCTTGTCTATGATTGTTGGCTTGGGAGAAGTTAAGGTGATTTATGCATGACTATGGTAGTCCAAGGTGGTTTATTGTATGGTTTGACTTAGTAATTACTCTAAAGGTGCATGTTGGCTTTCAAACTTGATAAAGGCATGATTTCAACTAAGTGTCCCTTTTTGCATGATTTAAGGTTTTTATGCATGCTTCCATACTTAGTACAATTAATTGTACTAACCCCTTTATATACCCTTTTACTATGAGTGTAGGTTCCGATCGTTGAGACTACTGCTCCTTCAAGGTGAAGCTTGGGTCGAGTATTCCCTAAGCTTGGTGAGTCCTCAAGTTCGAGGACAAGATGTCATGAATTCTAGTTTCTAGTTTACCTTTCATTTTCTAGACTATATTGTATTTCCTATAGTTGGAGCCTTCATTGATGTAAGGGATTTGTCCCTAATTGTACTCCTATGTTTAGATGGGGATTGATACAAGTCTAGTTTCCTATTTTTCCTTAATAAAAGAAGTTGACTTCGATTGTAAAAGTTTTAAATTTTTCCGCATTATTCTATGTCTTTGTGTTATGATGATGCTAAGGGCTTGTATGAGAGCCCTTCAGGGTCAAGTACGCCATGTTACGACTAGGGGGTGCTCTCGGGTCGTGAAAAACTTGGTATCACATCATAAGATTGTGGGATGATACTTAGGATGATGTATCATGAACCACGTCTAGTAGAGTTTTGTTCATGAGTGTGAAGCGGCCCACACTTATGGATGAGAGGCTATATGATGTTTAGGAACTCTCACTTCCTTGATTACTCTTTAGTCGTGCTTTAGAGTTTTATCTCTATGGAGTCCTTTCCTAACCCTTTTCTTGTGCATATAGGAATATGAATACAAGAAGAGCGGTCGTAAGGAGAGTGGAAAGGGTTGTTGCTAATGAGGGAGTTCCTCCCCAAGACCCCCAAGATCCTCAAGATCTTCAAGATGAAGGTACTATGACTAATGCGGAGATTAGATTGGCTCTCCAAACCTTGACCCGTGTTCTAACAACTCAAGTCACTAGGGATACAAGAGCACATGGGAACACCAATGAGAGCACATGGGAACACCAATGAGAGCACAAGGGCCGTAAGGTTGAGAGACTTCTCGAGGATGAACCCTCCAAAGTTCTTTGGCTTTAAAGTGGGTGAAGACCCTCAAGAATTCTTGGAGGAGGTATAGAAGATAGTGGAGGCTATGGGGGTAACTTTTGGGGAGAAGGCCGAGTTAGCCGGGTATCAATTGAAGGGTGTGGCCCAAGTGTGGCACACTCAATGGAAGGCAAAGAGGACGGAAAAAGTAGGTCCTATTGATTGGGATGTATTAAAAAAGGCGTTCCTTGACAAGTACTTTCCCCGTGAAATAAGGGAGGCCAAGGTGGAGGAATTCATCAACCTTCACCAAGGAAGTATGGGTGTTAAAGAATACTCTCTTACGTTTACCGAGTTGTCCAAGTATGCTCCATCCATGGTGGCAGAGCCAAGATATGAAATGAGTAGGTATGTAATGGGTGTGTCTAGCTTGGTGAGGAAAGAATGTCGTTCGGCTATGCTACATGACAACATGGATATATCCCGTCTTATGGTGTATGCTAAGCATATGGAGGTTAAAAAACTCCAAGGAAGGAATAGGGATGCTAAGAGGCCTAGGGCCGATGATAGGAACACCACCAAGAGTAAGTTTGAGGTGCAAGACAAACCAAGGTTCAAAAAGAGGTTTTCCAACCAAGGTCCCTCCAATGTTCCAAGGCTCAATAAAGATAGGGTGTCTAACCCTAAGCCTCAAGGAGGTGATGGTGGTGGATCTTCCATGTGAAGGCCTACATGTGCTAAGTGTGGCAAGAGACATGAGGGAAAATGTCTTGTTGGAACAAATGGTTAATTTCATTGTGGAAAGAGTGGTCATATGGTGAGAGATTGTCCCATGCTAAAGTCTAAAAGGAGAGAGAGAAAGCAAGTCCCTATGAGTGGCCTAAATCTCGATGCTCCCAAGAAGAATCGCTTCTATGCCCTTCAATCTCGAAGTGATCAAGAGGGATCTCCAGACGTTGTTACCGGTATGTTGCAAATATTTTCAATTAATGTTTATGCATTATTAGACCCCAAGGCCACCATGTATTTTGTTACTCCTCTAGTGGCTATGAGATTTGATGTACTCCCCGATGTCTTAGAAGAACCCTTTTCACTGTCTACCCCGGTGGGGGACTCGGTTATAGCTAAAAGAGTTTATAGGGGTTGTCCCATCTTATTGTCTCATAGAGTCACATTGGTTGATTTGATAGAATTGTATATGTTTGACTTTGATGTTATATTGGGGATGGATTGGTTACATGCTTGCTTTGCGTCCATTGATTGTAGAACCCGGGTAGTGAAGTTTCAATTTCCTAATAAGCCTACTTTGGAATGGAAAGGTGGAAACTCTACACCTAGAGGTATTTTCATTTCGTGTCTAAAAACTAGAAAAATGATCTCAAGAGGGTGTTTGTATCACATTGTTAGAGTTATGGACCTTGAATCCGAGACTCCTCCTTTGGAGGCGGTCCCCGTAGTGAGGGAGTATCCGGAAGTCTTTCCTGATAACTTGCCCGGTATTCCTCCCTAACGGGAAATAGACTTCGGCATTTATCTCTTGCCGGATACATAACCCATATCCATTCTGCCTTACCGGATGGCTCCGGCCGAATTGAAGGAATTAAAGGCACAACTCAAAGATTTGCTAGACAAATGGTTTATACAACCAAGCATATCTCCATGGGGTGCACCGGTATTGTTTGTAAAGAAGAAATATGGGTCCCTTAGGATGTGTATAGACTACCACCAATTGAACAAGGTCACTATCAAGAATAAATACCCTCTCCCTAGGATTGACGAATTTTTTGACCAACTCCAAGGGGTGAGTTACTTTTCAAAGATTCACCTAAGGTCGGGTTATCATCAACTAAGAGTAAGAGGGGTTGACATTCCAAAATTGGCCTTCCTAACAAGAAATGGTCAGTATGAATTCCTAGTGATGTCTTTTGGGTTGACCAACGCCCCGACGACTTTCATGGATCTTATGAATAGGGTGTTTAGACAATATCTTGATTCATTTGTGATCATTTTTATTGACGATATTTTGATTTACTCTAAGAATGAGGATGATCACATGAAACATTTGAGGATGGTATTGCAAGTCCTTAAGGACCAACAATTATATGCTAAGTTTAGCACCTGAGAATTTTAGCTAAGGTCAGTTACTTTCCTAGGTCATATTGTGTCAAACATGGGTATAGAAGTTGATCCTAAGAAAACAGACGCGGTTAAGAGTTGGCGTACACCCCTAAGTCCCACCGACATCCAAAGTTTTTTGGGTTTGGCCGGGTACTATAGGAGATTTGTTGAGGGCTTCTCATCTATTGCTTCTCTATTAACGGCCTTGACCCAAAATAAGTCCAAATTTGAGTGGACGGAGGCTTGTGAGAAGAGCTTCCAAGAATTGAAGGATAGACTCACATCCGCTCCGGTGTTGACCTTGCCAGAAGGTACCGACGGATTTGTAGTGTATTGTGATGCTTTAAGAGTAGGGATGGGTTGTGTTCTAATGCAACATAGTAAGGTAATCAGCTATGCTTCAAGGCAACCAAGATTCATGAAAATAATTACCCAACCAATGACCTCGAACTAGCGGCGATGGTGTTTCCCTTGAAAAATTGGAGACACTACCAATATAGGGTCCATGCAGATGTTTTCACCGACCACAAGAGTCTTCAATATGTGTTTAGCCAAAAAGACTTGACACTCCGACAAAGAAGGTGGTTAGAGCTTTTGAAATATTATGA
Organism: Solanum piurae; assembly: GCA_029582685.1. Lineage (NCBI taxonomy): Eukaryota > Viridiplantae > Streptophyta > Magnoliopsida > Solanales > Solanaceae > Solanum > Solanum piurae. The sequence continues at coordinate 25,736 of JAJOOO010007599.1, forward strand.
CATGAGTGTCTTACACCACCCCGAATAAGCTAATGTGGTTGCAAATGCCCTAAGTAGATTGTCCCTGGGTAGTGTGGCTCATGTAGAAGATGAGAAGAAGGAATTGGTTCGGGATGTGCATAGGTTGGGCAGGGTAGGTGTTCAACTAATGGATTCCACCAAAGGTGGAGTGGTATTTCATCATAGTTCCGAATCATCCTTTGTTGTCGATGTAAAGTCCAAGAAACATCTTGATCCTATTTTGATGCAATTGAAAGAATCAATTCTCAACAAGTCCATTGAGGCTTTCTCTCAAGGGGGAGATTGGGTGCTTAGGTACCAAGGTAGATTGTGTGTTTCGGATGTTGATGGCTTAAAGGAAATTTTTTTAGAAGAGGTTCATGGTTTGCGGTATTCTATTCATCCGGGAGCCACCAAGATGTACCGTGATCTACGGGAAATCTATTGGTGGAATGGTATGAAGAAGGATATTGCAAGTTTTGTGGCCAAATGTCCAAATTGTGAACAAGTTAAGGTCGAACACATGAAACCGGGAGGTTTTTTCCAAGATATAAATCTTCCCACTTGTAAGTGGGAGGAGGTGAATAAGGACTTTGTTATGGGTTTGCCTCGTACTCAAAGGCAACATGATTCTATTTGGGTTATTGTTGATAGGATGACGAAATTATCCCATTTCATTCCCGTCAAGGTTACCTTTTCGGCGGAAGACTATGCCAAGTTTTATATCAAGGAGGTGGTTAAATTGCATGGGGTTCCTTTGTCTATCATATCAGATTGAGGTACTCAATTTACTTCCCATTTTTGGAATGCTTTCCAACAAGGGCTTGGTACCAATGTTAAATTTAGTACCGCTTTCCACCCTAAAATGGATGGTCAAGAAGAACGCACCATTCAAACCTTAGAAGACATGTTGAGGGCGTGTGTGATTGGTTTCAAAGGTAATTGGGATGATCATCTTATTTTCATAGAATTTGCCTACAACAATAGTTACCACTCAAGCATTGCCATGGCTCCATTTGAAGCACTATATGGAAGGAGGTGAAGATCCCTAAGTGGGTGGTTTGAGGTAGGTGAGTTTTCTCTAATTGGTCCCGAACTAGTCTATGATGCTATAGAGAAAGTTCAACTCATTAGAGAGAGGTTGAAGACGGCCCAAAGTCGGCAAAAGTCCTATGCCGACATTAGAAGAAGGGACCTTCAATTTGAGGTTGGTGATTGGGTCTACTTGAAAATCTCATCTATGAAAGGTGTGATGAGGTTTGGCAAGAAGGGGAAACTTAATCCCCGATATGTGGGCCCGTACCAAATCTTGAAACGTCTTGGAAAGGTGGCATATGAGTTAGATTTGCCAAGTGAGTTGACTCTGGTTCACCCAGTGTTTCATGTCTCTATGTTCAAGAAGTGAATTGGTGATCCGGTGTCTATCCTCCCTTTAGAAGGTTTAGGAGTTAATGGGAACCTTTCCTATGAAGAAGTCCCGATTGAGATTTTGGACTGGCAAGTAAAGAAGTTAAGGAAAAAAGAAGTAGCTTCCGTTAAAGTTCTATGGAGGAATCATTTAGTGGAGGGTGTTACATGGGAGGCCGAGACCTATATGATGTCCCGTTACGCTCATGTTTTTCCTTCTACTCCTACTTAAGCTTGAGATAAATAGTTCCTCTTAAGTTTAGTGTTTTAGGAGTCATGTGAGTTGAATGGTTTTCCATGATTTCCCTATGTTGTGCATGTTCTTGTGATAATTCATGATTTATATATATATATTGAGTCTTCATGATGTCAATGTTTCCTCCTGTTAATTTGCATTTTTATAATTATGATTGCATTTTTTACTCCACGGGATGAAATGATGAGCATGCTTATTTATATTTTGATGAAATGATATGTTGGCTTAATATTGTTGTGTTGAGCTACTTTGATGAGGAGAAGTTAGTTCCTCCCATGCCCATGTGAGTTAATGAATACATGTATATGGAGTTAGTAGATGTAGTTCCTACTTTCTTGTATTGCTTTGGCCAAGTTGTGAAACAGAGTTGGGGTTTCCTCCTTTTTGAATGTTGCATATAGTGGATAGTGCATTTGTGAGCATTGCTCATTGTTGATGTTTCATGCATGATGGGATGCTAGTCTAGAGTTTCTAACTTAGTGGATGTTTTGGTCATCATTCGGGGACGAATGTTCCCAAGGGGGAGATAATGTAACACCCCGTATTTCTAATGACCTAAGCTAGAGCCTAACGTGTATTCTAGTAGCCTAATGAAGTCTAAACGTAAGGTTAAGGTCCTAAGAATAATGTGCCTAACTTAGTACTAAGGTCCTAATTCCTAAACGTCAAGGCATGGCTCCCACAAGGACCCCCCAAGGGCCCTTGATGAGAGCCAAGAAGCTGCCTATAAAGCAGTCAAAAATAGCTTTGTTCACGAGGGGACCATCCACGCATGTGGACTGACTCACGCCTCATAGATGGGAGTCGTGAGTCAGGACTTAACTTCCTCAAAAGTCCCCCAAAACACCTAGCCACAACCCTAATCCCCGAGCGTGCAGTACGGTCCATGGACCAACTCACGCCCCGTGGATTGGTCTCGTGAGTTGATACTTAGTCTCCTTACCAAGGCCTCACATGGACCCTCTCTGACCCAATGCAGGAGTGACCAGCACAGTCCGTGGTTCAAACCACGCCACGTGAACGGGGACTCGTGAATGGGGCCTGGATGCTGCCTAGGCTCGGCCTAGGTAGGGGTGGTTTGGTAATTCTTTAATTAATTAAGTTAGGTTGGGGGAAGGTTATTTTAAGTTGTTTTAGGTATATTAAAGTATTTTTAAGTATTAAACAAGTCTTTTAACTCTCATAACTCACAACTCAAAATCAAACCCACTTCCCTCCCCAAAATATTCTCTCTCTAAACTCCATTGAAGAACAAAGAATAAGCTCAAGATAGGGGTCAAGATCCATCCTTTTCACTTAAATTTCGTGGTGAAAACATCAATCAAGGTATGGGAGACGTGATTCATGGAACACTTTTTTCCATGAAGCCCTTCAACTCTTGATTTCGAAATTGATAAATTGTTCAAAAACTAGGGTTTTGATTCTAGCCATGGGTTCTTACTAAAAAAGATTTAATCATGTTAATTACCTTATTTTATGGATGAATTGATGTTTAATTATGATTTTTATTGTAAAATTCCCTTTGAACCCATGTACTCCCCCATGACTCCAATTTCATGAATTGTGATGAGTGTATCGATGCAAGATGATTACTATGAATTGTATCTATGTTAATTTAGTTATTGAATCTTGTTTTATTCATGCCTATTGTAGTATCTTTAGGTGTAATTGTGAGATATGATTCATGATCCTCGTGTGGGGGTAAATTGCTAGGGCTTGTGTAGGTTGATGAAGATTGTATATGAACTTGTGGTTCAACTATATAATGATGACCTTATGGTTATAGTGTGTTGATGGAATTGATGCAAGACCCTCTTCCCCTACACCTTTACACTTATCTATGCATGAAAGGACTTGATGTGATATCAATGTTGTGTTGATTGTAAAGAACACTCTCATGAACAAGATGTGAAAGACTTATTCACTTACCAAGGATTCTAAGGAATCATGAGCAACCACGAAACCATGATGATTGAGTGCTATGCATTCTTCCATGAACATGATTATAGAGTAGAGACTTAACATGACTACAAAACGGTAATTAGGCTTAGCACTGAGTGGATAGGAATAAGAGATGGAAACCTTTTACCTCAAGTTATGTCGGGTTTCTAGAAGAAATCTCCATATCCCATAACTATGTGCCCACATACTCTCAATAGTATTCACTCTATGCCCCACATCCCGATTAACTTGGGCCGTCATAGCTTGGGCTAAGGTTAGAAAAGCTGACCTAATTTCTTCATTAGTCATGTGCGGAGCATCAACCGGAACTTGATTGCCTTGAGGAACTTGGTCACCTTGAGGACCTTGGGGAGGAACTCCCTCATTCACATTCTCCTCTTTCATCTTCCACTCTTGTTGCGGGCATCCTTCTTGTATTCATATAATATAAACACAAGAGAAGGATTAGGAAAATGACACTTAAAGAGCTAAACTCTAAGGCACGACTTCAAGAATAATGAAAGAAGTGTAACTTCCTAACGTCCTATAGCCTCTCGCTCATAGATGTGTCGCGACTCACACCGATGAACAAGACTCTACTAGATGTGGCTTATGAGACATCAATCCTAAAAACCATTCCCAAAGCCTTGTGCTCTGATACCATGTTTGTCATGACCCGAGTCTACACCCCGGAAGCGACACGGCGTACTTGACCCTAAGGGGTCTCATACAAGCCTCATATCATATTCATTGCATACGATACTTAGAAATAGTGCGAAATTTAAAACTTTTCTTTTATAAATCCAACAATCGAAAACATTAAAAGCAAGTAGAAGTCTATTGTCTCACCTGGCCATCTAAACAACATACTTGAAATAAAATAGGGTCACGACCTTTTACAATCGAAGTCTTAACAATAGTCTATTACATGAGAAGAAAGGAAACATCTAAACACTTGTCCTCGATCTATGACGACATACCACTTAGTCTTGGAGAATTTCAATTCCAAGATTTACTAGAGCGAATCACTCAAATATCGGGACCTACACTTGTAGTAAAACATAAAGAAGAATGGGTTAGCACAATTAAGTACTAAGTATGATAGCCATGCAAAAACATGCTTAAAATAGACATTTTATTTGGAAGTCATGATATATGTCATTTTGAGAAAACTTCATGAACATAAGCATAAGAAGCAAAATATTCAACCATAGTCAACATACAAGTCATTTAACCACATTAGAACATAATCACATATAAACAATTACCTTCACATTAATGCCTTCACCTCAAGTAACCCTCAAGCTATACTTTGTGAAATGTATGGATAGCGTCATATACCACCATCCCCACCAAAGTACCACCTTAAGATCACCAAAAGTGAACTTACCATTCAACCTTTCCATCCTTACACAATACTCATACATAAGAGACATAAACATTACATAAGTCATATCAACATATAAATACTATCACCTAGGGAAACTATAAGTCATACTTGTGCAATGTGCAAGTAGCATCCCATACTACTACTCACACTAAGTACTTCTTTGAAGTCACCATAGGCAAGACACATTCATATACAATAAGTCATGACAAGGAAGTAATTCATAATACGATCCAAGTATAGCATGCATCATTACATTAAATACATAAGTCACATTCTTCATTAGCTTCATTTCAATAAGAGCATCTTCATTCATTAGAGATTATATCAACATTCTCATTAACATCATCATAAGAGCACATTCATTATAATTGTCATTATAAAGGAACACACCCCAACCTCTCTCAAAGCCTACTTGTGCAATGCATAGATGGCATCCCATACCACCACCCACACTAAGTAGTGCATTCTTAAGAAGCCATAGTTCATTAACATTTTTTGTGGGGGTAAGTCTTAACCGACATAGACCATGTGTGCTTGACATGGAATCCCGGTGTCACTCTCACTGGATAAAGGGATTCCTACTTGCCTAAGGTAGGACTATTGTTTTATAGCTTAGGTGGATCCACTAGCTAGACCTATGTGGGCACATAGTTAATGGATATGGAGATCGCTACTAGATACCCCGCCTCAACTCACAGATGAGAATCCATCTCAAGAGATTGTTACTAGATACACCGCCTCAACTCTCGGATGAGCATCCATCTCAATTCATATCCTCTTGGTGCTTAGCATTATTCCCCATGGAATACTTAACATTCATTATGATGGGATAAGAGATTTTTGCTAGATATCCCGCCTCAACTCCCGGATGAGTATACATCTCAATCCATGTAACACTTCGGAAAATGCTAGGTCAAACTAGAGCCTAAGCGTATGATTAAAAATAATGAAATAATCTCCAAACTTTTAGTAAACCATTTAGGGTTAAAATGTTGTTTAGGGGTCAAGGAATTGAGGCAAGTGTCATGGCCAAGGGGCCAAGCCAACGCCAAGAGGCCAAGGATGCCCCTAACCATTAGCTACTGCCCCATCCTTCACAAGAGGGACCACGAGTCGTGTTCCAGACCACTGCTCATGAAGGTGGGCGTGGACTTGCCTTGGCCATGAAAAGTTGGCAACAAAACTTCATAGCTATTACCTCAAATCCACGGTCAACACCACGGCCCGTGGTGGACCTCACGAACCGTGCAAGTGGTCGTAAAGGTCACTTGAGACCAAGGCTCTAAGGCCTTTCCAAGACCTTTCCTTCACAAGACCAAGTCATGACCACGGCCATAACCACGGACCATGGTCCTTATCACGGATCCTGGGAGGCTCCGTGGTCTTGCCTTGGCCATGGGTAGGCTTGGCCACAAAAATATAGCTACTGCCTCCACCACCACGGGAAGCACCATGGGCCTTGGTGTTATTCACGGACCGTACAAGTGTCCTTGGTATTAAGTGAAGGTCAAATGGGACTTTTCCTTTTTAAGTCCAACTAGTAATGGGTGTTTTGGGTATTTTAGGGGGTGGTTTATATATTGTTTGAAGTCATTTTTCACCCAATCTCAAATCAAAAGCTCAAACACCCAAATAGTTCTCCCAAAACCCACTTCTCTCTCTACAAGTTCCTCCAATGAAGAACACCAAAAGCTTCAAGATTAGGGTTCAAGTTCCAAGGTTTTCACTCCAATTTCGTGGAAAAGCTTCAATTAAGGTATGAGAACCTTTATTCATTGAATTTATTTCTCCATGAAGCCATTCAACACTAATTTTCGAAATTGGGAATTTGTTCAAAAACTAGGGTTTTGATTCTAGCCATGGGTTCTTCTTGAAAATAATTTATTTATGTTAATTATCTTATATTATGATGAATTTAATGTTGAATGAGGGTTTTTATTGTGAAATTCCCCATGAACCCATGTGCTTCCACATGACCCCAACTCTATGAAATTGAGATGTGTTTCTTCATGAAATGTGAATACTTAGAATATTATCTATGTTAATTTAGTCAATTAGTCTTTTTTGATTCATGCTTAAAGTAGTAATTCTAAATGTGATTGAAAGACATGATATATGACCCTTGAAGTTTAAATTGTAAGTGTTGAATCTTGAAGTATAGCCTTGAAGGCAATGTATGAAGGTACTCTATGTTTAAGAATCTTATAGATATGGATGGATTTATCCACTTGAAAGGTGGAGGTGCTTACTTTTCATGTATTTATGTATGAAGTTATGTTCCACTTGAATGGTGAAGATTAAATGACTACTGTGTGAATTATGGTATTGTTGAAAAACTAGTTTCCTTTACTACTACACATGATTATGTATGAATTGTCTTGGATGATTATATGGTGATTCTAAGGTGAAAGGTTGTTCTCACCATGTTTAACCAATGAGCTATGTTATGAGTTGGGTTGAATGAAAGGTAATGTACTCCTTCACATATGAAATTGTAATTCACCTTAACTATGTATAAGTTGGAGAATAATGCTTAGCACCAAGAGGATATGGAAAATGAGGTAGATACTCTCCCGCTAGTTTTAGGCCGGTTCTTCTACATATTCTCTCATGAGATGGAAACTCTCCCGCTAGTAAAATTGGCCGGGTTTCTAGAAGTAATCTCCCTATCCCATAACTATGTTCCCGCATAGGTATTAGCTAATGGATCCACATTATAGCTATATATGTTTAGTTCTACCTTAGGCAAGTAGGACACCTTCTTTCGGTGTGGGGTTATATGACACCGGATTCCATTTAACTCACATGGTCTATGTCGGTTATTGCTATTCTCCCTATGTAATAAGATAATGAATATGACTTGAACTATACTTGTAATTTTTTGATAAATTTACTTAGTAGGAATGGGGGTATGGGACTTCACTTTTACATTGCACAAGTAAGCTTCAAAAGGGATTGTGGGTTGGTTCATTATGCTATGGTAAGACATGAAGGTATGATATATGCTGATTGGATTGTTGTTACGGTATGACTTTCCTTATATATTATTATGGATTATGATGAGGTCTAAAGTTGATATGTGTCACCAAGGTGATTCTAAATGTATACTTAGTATAGTTTGTATTATGGGATGCCAACTATACATTGCACAAGTATGCTTTTAGGGTTGCTAAGTGATGTTTCCATTATGTTATGAAGTTTTATGTGAAATGTGATATTATGACTTGTGTTATGTCTTTATGTGCATAAATGGTCTTTTAACTTGACAAATGCATGATTTACACCAAAATGTTCATTTTTGCATATGTAAGGATTTTATGCATGTTTCCATACTTAGTGCTTTTGTACTAACCCCTTCTCTTCTAAATCTCCTAGGAGTGTAGGTTCCGGACGTTAAGGTGCACTTAGTCTGTTCTGCAAGAAACTTGGATTGCTATCTCCAAGTTTGGTGAGTCCTCAAGTTCGAGGGTGAGATGCTATCGATTTTAGTTGTAGATTACTTTTTGTGTTGAAGACTATATTGTACTTCTTATGATAAGACTTTCTATTGATGTAAGGGCTAAGTCCCAACTTTCATATTCCTATGTTTAGATGGTGTAATGAGACAAGTCTAGATTCCTACTTTTCATATATGAAGGAGGTTGAGCCTCTATTGTAAATTTTTTAAATTTTCCGCATTATTCTTATGTCTTATGTAATGATGATACGTTAAGGGCTTGTATGAGACCCCTTCAGGGTCAAGTACGCCATGTCACTCCTAGGGGGTAGCTCGGGTCGTGACAATCCCAACATTGATTCATTAGATAGATCATAGAGTCAAAGATGAGAATAGCCTTACAAATAAGAATCCCATATTGTGAGAAAGTCCTTTCACAACATGTCATTATCATTCATTAGAGTACAATTGAGAATATCCTTTCAATCAACTCATCATTATTAACATAATCATAGAAACTTCATTCATTAGTCATACATGAGTGTGTGAGCATGTGAGAATGACCTTTCACATATAGACTCATCATTCATAGGTGTTAATTGAGAAATATCATTCAATCATAACACAATTGCGTTCTAAACATGATCATTATACATTCATTGAAATCACATATATATACTTTACATCATGATCATACATAGATCCTTTATATATAGAGTTACAAGGAAGATATCCATCAATTCAACACACAATATATATAGTAAGTAAACACCCCCACCTTTCAAGTGGATCAACAGATCATGCACAATTCTACTTCAATATGTAATTTGATCATAAGTTGCCCTTCAAGGGTCATGGATCACATTCACCCACACACATTAGATCAATAAAATTTTGCAAGATCAATAACATAATTTCAACATTCTATATCCATATACACATAAACAACCCACATACTTCATAATCAATCAAATCCCAATCACAAATCACAACTTAGGAATTTGGGGGAAAACATGGGTTTTAAGAATAAATCATATTAATTCATATTTAAATCAACAATTCATTCATAAATCAATGCAATAAAGCCTTTGGAAATCATTTAGAATCGAACCCATGCATAGATTGAAATCTTGGGTTTTTGGGTAAACATTGGAGACTTGAAATCAATTTTGAGATTGCCTACTGGAGAGAAACTAAGTCAAGCATGAAGACTACCATAACTTTAATGGAATAAATCCATGAAAATCCCTCGAAAAACTTGAGGTCTTGACCTTGGAAGCTTGAAGTCTTCACCTCTAATGGAGGTTTCTAGAGAGAGAACTTTTGGAGGAGAGGAGAGGTTTGTATTTTGGGTTTTGAAATAATGAAGTTTAAAATATGTTTTAATACATTAAAAACTCTTAAAATACCATAAATAAATTATTAAGACCATCCCCAACCAAACTAGAGTTAACATGAATTTAACACACCACCCCCACATTAGCCGAACCCTTGACAATTTTTGCAGGGTTGAACCACTGACCGTGGTGTGGATCATGCCCCGTTCTGGTCAAGCGTGGTTTGGGGCTGTGTCTTGGACATGAGGGACTTGACCCACGGAACAAGTCCACGAGTCGTGGTTTGACCTACGGGGAATGGTCCCCCTCCGTAGGTCACTACATTTTTGGCAACATTCTCTTTTTGGGGCAGCCTTGGGGTTAGGCTAAGGGTCCTCCTCAAGGACCCCTAGGGTGGTCCTTGGGGAGTCATACCTTGCCGTTTAACCCTTAGACCTCTCAACCATAGCTCATGAAAACATTTTACACCCTCAAACGTCACACCAACTCAAACACACACATGTTAGGTTATAGTTTCACTTATTCGTTTTACGGGTCGTTACATTTTCCCCCACTTAGAAACATTCGTCCTCGAATGAAACTTAAAACATATTAAGGGGTTAGCGAATCAAGATTAGAAGCCCATCATGCATGCAACATTATATACAAATGCACAAAACTAGGAGGAAACATCAACTTCACATCAATAAGTTCAATGCAATACAAGAAGGTGGGGACTACATCTACAAACTCATTAGGCAACATAACTTCAACATTTCTCATTACATTGGAAGAATTACCTTCTTCAACTCAGATCATGCTCATCACAACATCATTAAGCACATTATTCAATTTCTTCATAAAAACACATTTAGGCATATTCAACATTTAACCTCATGAAGCATATAGACAACTCATACTAAATGCATATCAACAAGAGGAACATAGTTCATATAAACTCATTTTCTCATTCAAACATTAAATCATTAAGAACATGCATAACATAAGGAGACCATGGAAACACATATTCACATATGACACCAAAAACATAAAACACGCTACAAAGAACTCTTGGTCTCAAGCTTGAATATGAATAGAAGGAAAGAGAGAAGGATATCAAAACTCTCAACAACCTTACTATTCAACATACTATCCCCCACTTATGAGAAAACCCAACTAAGGTTAACATGAAAAACAACATAAGAACCTCAATACAACATTCACAACCAAAAGAAACTATCACTTACCGGTACCTTCATCCGGATTAGATCCTTTGTCCTTGCTCGCTTGAAGCACATAGAAACGGTTTCTCTTTGGAGCATTAGGATCCGGGCCATCAAGAGAAGCTTGCTTATCCTCCCTTCCTTTTGCCGAGAGTGTTGGGACATCTCTCATCTTTTGACCCTTCTTTCCACACCCAAAGCACCCATCCGTGCCGGCAAGACACTTACCCAAATGTTGTTTCCCACACTTGGCACATCTAGACCTCTCAAAATAAGAACCACTTCCATTTCCTCCTTGAGAATTAGGGTTATACACCCTATCATTGTTCACAATTGAAGAATCTTGGTTAGAGGACCTCTTTTTGACCCTTCGCTGACTTTGTTCATCGGACCTACGCCTCTTCATCTCTCTACTCTTCCTCTCAAGTTTGGACTCCTCAATAGATTGAGCATACACTGTGAGTCTAGAAATGTTCATGTCATCATGGAGAATCGTCGTACGACACTCTTCCTTAACAAGGTCGGATACACCGGTCACAAACCTACTCATCTCATCTCTAGGGTTGGACACCAAAGATGGAGCATACTTAAAAAATAGGGTTAATTTCAAGGAATACTCCTCCACACTCATGCTACCTTGCCTAAAGTTGATAAATTCCTCCACCTTAACCTCCCTCTTATCACGGGGAAAGTACCTACCAAGGAATGCTTCCTTAAACTCCTCCTATTCTATAGGACCCGCTCCTATAGGCCTATTGCTTTTCCATTGAGTGAACCAAATCTGGGAAACATCTTTCAATTGGTAAGAGACAAGTTCGACATTTTCTATAGAAGTGACCCCCATAGCATTCACTATCTTATACACCTATCCAAAAACTCTTGGGGATCCTCTCCCACCTTGGAACCAAGAAATACCAAAGGATTCATCCTCATAAAGTTCCTTAACCTAGAAGCCATAGTACTCTTAATAGCATTCACTCTACCCCACATCCCGATTAACTTGGGCCGTCATAGCTTGGGCTAAGGTTAGAAAATCCGACCTAATCTCTTCATTAGTCATGTCCAGATCATCAACCGGAACTTGATTGCCTTGAGGAACATGGTCACCTTGAGGACCTTTGGGAGGAACTCCCTTATTCACATTCTCCTCTTCCACTGTTCTTGCGGGCGTCCTTCTTGTATTCATATCCTAACGTCCTATAGCCTCTCGCTCATATATGTATCGCGACTCACACCGATGAACAAGACTCTACTAGACGTGGCTTATGAGACATCAATCCTAAAAACCATTCCCAAAACCTTGTGCTCTGATACCATGTTTGTCACAACCCGAGTCTACATCCCGAAAGCGGCACGACGTACTTGACCCTGAAGGGATCTCATACAAGCCTCATAGCATATTCATTTCATAAGATACTTAGAAATAGTGCAAAATTTGAAACCCTTCTTTTATAAATCCAACAATCGAAAACATTAAAAGCAAGCGGAAGTCTATCGTCTCACATGGCCATCTAAACAACATACTTGAAACAAAATAGGGTCATGACCCTTTACAATCGAAGTCTTAATAATAGTCTATTACATGAGAAGAAATGAAACATCTAAACACTTGTCCTCGATCTATGAGGACATACCACTTAGTCTTGGAGAATCTGAATTCCAAGTTTTACTAGAGAGAATCACTCAAATGCCGGGACCTACACTTGTAGTAAAACATGAAGAAGAATGCGTTAGCACAATTAAGTACTAAGTATGATAGACATGCAAAAACATTCTTAAAACAGACATTTTATTTGAAAGTAATGATATATGTAATTTTGAGAAAACTTCATGAACATAAGCATAAGAGGCATAATATTCAACCATAACCAACATACAAGACATTTAACCACATTAGAACATAATCACCTATAAACCATTACCTTCACATTAATGCCTTCACCTCAAGTAACCCTCAAGCTATACTTTGTGCAATGTATGAATAGCGTCTCATACCACCATCCACACCAAAGTACCATCTTAAGGTCAGTAAAATTGAACTTACCATTCAAACTTTCCATCCTTACACAATACTCATACATAAGAGACATAAACATTACATAACTCATATCAACACATAAAGACCATCACCTAGGGCAACTCTAAGTCATACTTGTGAAATGTGCAAGTAGCATACCATACTACTACTCACACTAAGTACTTCTTTGAAGTCACTATAGGCAAGGCACATTCATATACAATAAGTCATGACAAGCAAATAACCCATAAAACAATCCAAGTATAGCATGCATCATTACATTAAATACATAAGTCATATTCTTGATTAGCTTCATTTCATTAAGATCACGTTCATTCATTAGACATTAGATCAACATTCTTATTAACATCATCATAAGAGCATATTCATTATAATTAACATTATAAAGGAACACACCACAGCCTCTCTCAAAGCCTACTTGTGCAATGCATAGATGTCATCCCATACCACCATCCACACTAAGTAGTGCATTCTTAAGAAACCATAGTTCATTAACATTTTTTGTGGGGGTAAGCCTTAATCGACATAGACCATGTGAGCTTGACATGGAATCCCGGTGTCACCCTCACCGGATAAAGGGATTCCTACTTGCCTAAGGTAGGACCATTGTTTTATATCTTAGGTGGATCCACTAGCTAGACCTATGTGGGTACATAGTTATGGGATAGGGATATTTCTACTAGATACCCTGCCTCAACTCACGGATGAGAATCCATTTCAAGAGATTGTTACTAGATACCCTACCTCAACTCCCGAATGAGCATCCATCTCAACTTATATCCTCTCAATGCTTATCATTATTCCCCATGGAATACTTAACATTCATTATAATGGGATAAAAGATTGTTGCTAGATACCCCACCTCAACTATCTCAAACCCAACATTCATTCATTAGATAACTCATATATTAAAAGATGAGAATATCCTTTCAACTAAGAATCCCATATTGTGAGAAAGTCCTTTCACAATATGTCATTATTATTCATTAGAGTACATTTGACAATAGCCTTTCAATCAACCTATCATCATTAACATAATGATAGAAACTTCATTCATTAGTCATTCATGAGTGTGTGTGCATGTGAGAATCACCTTTCACATGTAGCCTCAACATTCATAGGTGTTAATATAGAAATAACAGTCAATCATAACACAATTGCATTTTAAACATGATCATTATACATTCATTGAAATCACAATATATACTTTACATCATGATCATCTATAGATCCTACATATATATAGGAAAAAGGAAGATATCCATCAATTGAATACCACAATACATAGTAAGTAAACACCTCCACTTTTCAAGTGGATCAATAGATCAAGCATAATTCTACTTTAATATGTAATTTGATCATAACTTGCCCTTCAAGGGTCATGGATCACATTCATCCACACACCTTAGATAAATACAATTTGGCAACAACAATAACATAATTTCAACATTCTATATCCATATACACATAAACAACTCATATACTTCATAATCAATCAAATTCCAATCACAAATCACAACTTAGGAATTTGGGGGAAAACATGGGTTCTAAGAATAAATCATCTTAATTAATATTTAAATCCACATTTCAGTCATAAATCAATGCAATAAAGCCTTTGTAAATCATTTAGAATCGAATCCATGCATAGATTGAAATCTAGGGTTTTTGGGTAAACATTGGAGACTTGAAATCACTTCTGAGATTGGATCCTTGAAAGAAACTAAGTGAAGGATGAAGACTAACATTCCTTTAATGTAAGAAATCCACGAAAATCCCTTGAAAAACTTGATTTCTTGACCTTCGAAGCTTGAAGTCTTCACCTCCAATGGAGGTTTCTAGAGATAGAACTTTTGGAGGGGAGCGGAGTTTTGTATTTTGGGCTTCGAAATAATGAAGTCTAAAATATGTTTTAATACTTTAAAAACCCTTAAAATACCATAAATAACTAATTAAAACCGCCCCCCATCACAACTAGACTTAACATGAATTTACCAAACCACCTCCACATTGGCCAAACCCTTGACAATTTTTACAGGGGTGAACCACGACCACCAAACCACGGACCGTGGGCTGGATCACGCCCCGTCCTTGTCAAGTGTGGTTTGGGGATGTGGCCTAGACATGAGGGACTTGACCCATGAAACAAGTTCAGGAGTCATGGTTTGACCTACGGGGAGTGGTCCGCCTCCTTAGGTCACCACATTTTTTGCAACATTCTCTTTTTTGGGCAACCTTGGGGTTAGGCTAAGGGTCCTCCTCAAGGATCCCTAGGTTTATCCTTGGGGAGTCGTACCTTTACGTTTAACCCCTAGACCCCTCAACCATAGCTCGGGACAATATTTTACGCCCTCAAACCTCACACCAACTCAAACACACACATGTTACGCTCTAGTTTCACTTATTCATTTTACGGGTCGTTACACTATGTGAGAAAACCTTGCACATCATGGTTGTAAGTGTTTTATGTGAATAACCTTTCATCAACACAACAACATTGACACTTTACTCTCAAAACACCCTTAGAACATCCACATAAATTTTATAAGATCATGCATAACTTCATACTTTGCCCATTCAAGGTTCAAATCTACTCTCAATCACCTAATCTAGAATTCTCGCATTAAATAGGGATTTTCTCATAATTTCATGTAATTCTATTACTTCATGCTTTAGATTATAAAACTCATCTTTTATAATAAAAAACTCAACTCTATGAGACCACAATTTGGAAAACATGGGGGTTTGCATGGGTTCATAGGGGAAACACCATAAAAACATTGTTTATCATCAATTAATGCATATTTAAACATAAAACAATCATTAAGATCAATAATCAAAAGAACACATGATGTTTGAGGAAAACCCTATCTAAATGGGGAATTTTACCATTTGAAATAGAGGAATTTGGGGACTCCATGGGTGGTAGGAACCCATGGATGAAAGCTACCATAACTCAAGTCCAATTACATATCTTAAATGGAGAATTTTTATCCTTAGCTTCAAACCCTACCTGAATCTTCTTCTTCTTCTTTAAGTTCTAGAGAGAGAATATTTGATAGGAGGTTTTGGTTTTTTTTTGGTATTTAGGAAAAATGAATTATGTAGGGTGAATTTGGGGTTAGAAAGGCTTATATAGGGATTCTAGATATAGGCAAAATGACATAGTATAGGAACTAATTAATTAGGAAAAGACCCAACTGCCCCTGAAATAAAAACTAACAACAGTGACCCACGGACCCCAGTCAACAGACCGTAGTCTAACCAACATCCTGTCCTAGTGGACCGTCAAACATGGTCTCAAATCATGGTCTCTGACGATGGACTGTGATCTGACCTACTGTTCGTGGGTCGTGTCATGATCCTGGACCCTCAGAACCTTTCCAGGCAGGCCAACCACGGACCACACCTATGATCTGTGGTCCAATCCACGAGCCGTGAGTGGCCAACGTGGTCTTGCTCCTGCAACTCTCTAGAAATCTTTTATTTTTGGTCTCTTTGAATACGGGGTGTTACATAATGTCCTTGCCTTGCTCATTTACCTTCATTGCTGCAAATTAGCATTTAGACATCAGTTTAGAGCATAGAATAGGCATTGAGGATACTAAAACTCTAGATATTAATCCTTAAATAAGTCGAAATCCCCGACTCATCAACACCCCCAGCATAAACTTTTGCTTATTCTCAAGTAAAACACAAGATCAATCAGTTCAACAGAGATGTCTACAAATAGTGCTACTCAAGAGTCAACATGAATGCATAAGAAGTTCAATCTACCCATGCAATGTTCAACTATGCACTAAAAGTTTCAAACTGTGACTAGCCATCATAGGATAGAACTTAAGCTCACAATGTTTTCTTCAAATGCAAATTCAAGCTCAACAAAAGTATTACAAAGCCCTCACAACAAGAATGATTCCATGTTCACACAAAGCTCATCAACATTTCAGAATTAAGGTATCAAAAGCAACTCTCATACTCTTACAGATAAACACATGTATGATTCTATCCATAGGCTTGCCTATATTTTCCAATCAACATAACATTAAGCTCAATCAAGATCACCAAGTTCTTTCAAGGCTTGTAACGGGGTTAAGGGTAAAGGTATAATCATTTTGGCTTAGTGACTTCTACCTTCATGAAGTATGGCCTGCATTTCACATTTTCTCTTTTTCTTTTCACTCTTTTTGATTTTGACAATCCACCCTATGTTCTTTTAAGCATTATTCATTGGAGACCCCATTTCTTTTATCCATTGCACAAACTTTATTGAAACATTCTCTTTCCTTTTCAATCTTTGTTTTTTTTGCTTTTCTTCTTTCTCTTTTTTTTTATATGGAGGGGTTCCATATTTTTTCAACACAATCCATCAATGGCAAATTTTCACAAACTTTGTGAGTTTCCTCCTTTTTCACCACACCCCAACTTAGACTTTTGGCCTAAGTTGGATATTCAGAAGGACCAATGCTTCATGAAAGTTTTAGGTGATGGGAAAAAAAAGTCAAATGTTCTCATGTTTCATCCAGAAAAAGGGTTAGGCTCAAATGGTGCCAAGCTAGGTTTGCACTCTCACAAGGTGGTCACAAAGAGGTATACTAGCAATTGGGTTCACACTCCAAATATTTTTCCTAAGATCATCTCTATCATTCACCTAAATTAGTCCATTGGACTAATGGGGAAAGTTCTATGTTTTACCAAGCACATATTTCAAGACAATGTCACCACACATGGCATTCAACACAATCATCAATTAAGATTCTACAATTTTAGCACGCGTGCAACGATCATAACAAGATTTATTTCAACAACCGGCCAGTCACAATGAGATGCTAAGAGTTCACACATGACCTATGTAACTCAAATTTGCGTCATTGGAATTGCATAAACATATTGTTCAATCAAGAGAACTATTCAAGTCATCGATATTGATCGTAACGATACTCAAATATGCAAGAGAACAACTACATTCCACAAACATCAAGAGGTGTAATTTTAAATTTTGATCAAAAACTCACATTAAAAACCAAAAACCATAGTCACACAAAGTAAGAAGAACAGGCTATCAAAAATAAAAAATTCACAAAAACAACCCAAAAGAGGCAGGTATGAAGATACCTCACCCCACAAAACAAAACTAACAATTGTACTCAATGTAAAAGAAATTAAAAGTCTAGAAACAAAACTAAAGAGAGTCAAGATCCTACTGTCAGACTATGCCTGAGGTGAACTCTGCACATCTGTGACTCCCTCATTCTGGGCATTAGTTCCCAGCTCAGCTCCATCCTTCGCTCCATTGGAGCCCACCATCGATGTATCCAGAAGAGAGGCCTCCATAACTGTCTGAACCATCACACCCTCTAAGTCCTCCGGGTTATCATAGTCTATTGCATCTCATGTACCAATCTCCTCCTCATCAGTCTTTGGAGAATTAGACTAGGCATCCTCATCAGCCACAACAACATCTCCAATCATAATAGCTGGAGGGATCTGAAAAATGGTTGGCAAATCTATACTCGAGACTTCACAAAGGTCCACCATGCAGAAAAATATAGACATATCTGTGGATTTAAGCTCATCCACATGTCATCTCAAGCTAGTAACATCGGCTCTCTAAGTCGTCACATCATTAGATTGACGTTCACTGTGCTCACATGCCTCCTCTCTCACCGTGAGGTAATCTAATGCCAAGCTATGTGCGGTGATCAACTTCCGGTGCTCTCTCAACACAGCCAAGATAGGAGCTAAGGCAGCAACAATGGCCCTCTCAATCATACCAGGAACAACAAATTCTACTTGAGAGGCACATACATTAGAAGATAGGGCCAGATGGCCCATCTTGAAAAGCATAGTCTGGGACAATGGTGGCTGAGAAGCAGCAGCAATAGAGGTAGTAGAAATAGAAGAAGTAGAAGGAATAATAGTAGAAGAGCCACGGGTACCTGAAGGCTTATCGTCTTGAGTAGAAGGGGTTGTGTCGGTCTGTAGCATCTCCACATCAACAACCGGGGAAGTTTCCACCGGTGCAGCTCTCCTCCTCTCAGCCTCATTTCTAGTGTACTCAACCTCGATCCTCAGGATGTTAGTAGAGGAAGTTGGACTCACATCCGCAACCGTCTTCTCCACAAATGGGACTCGATCACGTCGACATAGATCCATGATGAACACTGTGAATGGAAGTGAGGTTTGACTCTGCTTGGCACTTATGGCAATCTCGTGATCGATAATCAACTCAAGATTCAGTCTATCCCCGGTGAATAATGCACCCCAATAAATCAACCTTAGGATGATGGAGTATGGACTCGTTCTGTGAAGGCATCTAGGTGCTGCTAATAAATCCAAACCAATACTGGGAAGACACATTCAAGTCCTTCATCTCTATATGGACTCATATATCGATCCATTGTGGTCTGATGTCAGAGATTTGAGGAGCCAACCACCCCTTCAAGTCATCAAATGTTTTTTTTTGTATTTGATCCACCATGTAGAGGATCACATTCATTGTTACCACGCACCATCATATGATCAACCGATGCAAATAAGCTGGCCTTCTTCTTCCCCTTGGGCACCAACTTTCAATACTCAACATAAAACTCTCAAACCCAAGAAGGTATGTATGAACCTCGGGGACGTGTAAAGATCTAAAACTTGTGGAACTTGATGGTGTTTCACACTTTCAGGTACCTGTCCACCACTTCTTCTGTAGACAACCTCTTCTCCTCTAAGATGGTCCTTAACCCGACAACCTTTAATCTGTTCAGCGATCGATAGGGAGGTGTCTATACTGTCGGCACTAGAGATACCTGCTCAACCGTTTCTGCTGGTAGTGGAGGTGGTGTGGGAGTCACCAATATGCTGGCTGGATCATGTAGCGTTATAGATCACAACTCAACTCAGCTCTCCATCTTTGCAACGTCTAATCATCCTCCGACTTGGATAGGGAGATTGGTGATCTATACCCTGAGTTGCCCTCACCGTCATACGCTAAGGTGGTTAGGTGGGTGTCGTAGATACCCATGCTACCGTAGCTATCCTCAGCTGGACGTTGCACTGCAGGCACCTTTTCCTTTTCTGCATTCTTCCCCCCGTTGGAGGAAGTTTTGCTTATGTAGCTCGTGAGGGTGCAACCCCTTAGTTTATCAATATCGGGAAACCAAATTCAAGTCCTTCTTCGCTATCTGAACTCCTGGTTCGATCCATGGTGCTGTGATTTTGGAGAAAATAGAAGCCAACCACCCCTTCAAATCATCCAGGGTCTTCTTTTGTATCTAATCCATCAAGTAGTGGATAACATTAATCGTACACCCTAGAACCTCATTAATGTCGGTGCTGTTATATTTTACCTTCTTACCACGCATCATCACATGATCAACTGGTGTAGATGACCTGGAAATCTTTTTTCCCTTGGGAACCAACATTACATACTCAACATTAAACTCTTGGACCTAGGAAGGTATGTATGTGCCTCGAGGCCGTGTAAATATCTCAAACTTGTGAAACTTGATGGGTACCTGTCCACCACTCATATATAGATAGCCTCTTCTCGTCTA
Organism: Solanum piurae; assembly: GCA_029582685.1. Classification (NCBI taxonomy): domain Eukaryota; kingdom Viridiplantae; phylum Streptophyta; class Magnoliopsida; order Solanales; family Solanaceae; genus Solanum; species Solanum piurae. The sequence continues at coordinate 46,287 of JAJOOO010007599.1, forward strand.
AGATAGTCCTCAACTTGGCAGCCTTTAATATGTTCCGTGATTGAGGTGGAGGTGCTTGGGGGCACTATAGGTACCTGCTCAACTGTCTGTGTTGGAGGTGGAGGATATGTGGGAGTCACTGGTATCCTGGCTGGATCATGTAGCTCTTTAGAGCGCAGCTAAGCTCTACCTTTTTGCAACGTCTGATCATCCTCCAGCTCAAATATGAAGATTGGTGATCTATACCCCAAATTTGCCTCACTCTGAGACTCTAAGGTGGTGAGGTGGGTGTCGTAGATGCCCATTGTTACGACCCAAGAGTACCCCCTAGACGTAACATGGCGTACAAGACTCTGAAAATCCTCATACAAGCCCTTAGCATATCATGAACATAAGATAATAGAAAAGTATGGAAAAATTTAAAACTTTTTACAATCGAAGTCATTTTCATAAAAACAAGCGGAAGTCTTTCTATACTTTGTCTCAAACCATCTAATACAACTTTTAGAATAAACTCTTGGGACACAGCCCATACAATAGTGTCAAAACATGAAATAAAGACATAAAGGAAATGGTGGGTTTTGTCCTCGAAGCTATGAGGAATCACCAAGATCTTCAACTCCTTAGCTCCTTAGAAACCTAGCTTTAAGATAGCACTCAAGTCTCCAAACCCTACATTTTATTAGAATGTAGGCAAAGTATGCGTTAGTACAAAATGTACTAAATATGTTAGCTAGCATAATCATAAAATCATAAGATAAGGGTTACTCAATATAAGACATAATTCAAAATGATATGAAAAACTTCATGGAACATCAATAATAAGCATAAGAGACAATGTCATCATAATAAGCAAAGTCTCCAACATAAGCATCATATAAACATTCTTGGACTCTTAGTCATCTATACCATAATAGAACTATTCTCAAGTAACCTCAAAAGCATACAAGTGCAAAGCATGAATAGCATCCCATAATACAACCCAAGCCAAGTATCCCTTTTTGGTCATCTTAATCATAGCCTATATGCATGGTCAAGTCTTAAGATTCTCTACCATAAGGGTACCATACTCCTAAGAAACCTCAAAGCACACCTGTGCAATGTATGAAATGCATCCCATAATAACCCTCACACTATGTGTCACACCCCGAGAACATCCCCTAGGCATAAACGGCGTACAAGACTCCTAAAAGCCTTATACAAGCCTCATAGCATCATAACATTCGATACATAGAAATAGTGCGGAATCTAAATTTATATAAATCCTAAAATAACAAAAACTCTTTCATACTGAAGAGGAATATTAAGTTTCACATGGACATCTTAGAAAAATTGAACAATATAGGGTCACGACCCTTTACAATCGAAGTCTTAACACAAGTCTTAAAACATAAAGAAACTAGAAACATAAAGTCCTTGTCCTTGATCTACGAGGACATACCAAAGATATCTTGAGAGAACTCTAATCCCAAGCTTCACTAGAGAATGCAATCACTTGCCGGAACCTACACTTTGTAGAAAATAGAAGAGCTATGGGTTAGCACACAGAAATGTACTAAGTATGATGACCATGCAAAAACATGCTAAAAGGACATTTTGTTGAAAGTCATGATTGTATGCCATTTTAGTAAAACTTCATGAATATAGATACAAAAAGGCATAATATAAGACATAATCAACATTCAAGTCACATTATCACATTTGAACTAAACCCACATATAAACCTTTGCCTTTACCTTGAGCCTCCACCTCAAGCAACCCTCAGGTTATACCTTGTGCAATGTATGGGTAGTGTCCCATACTGCCATCCACACTAAGGTACCACCTTGAAGTCACCAAAAGGGAACTTACCATTCATCCTTTCACCTTTACACAATAAAGCATATAAGAGACATAAACATCACATGAATCACATCATCACATCAAGACCAACATCCAAGACAACTATAAGTCATACTTGTGCAATGTGCAAGTAGCATCCCATACTACTACTCACACCAAGTACTCCTTAAGGTTACCATAGACAAGTCACATTCATATTCATAAGTCATGACAAGGAGGTAACACACAATGAAACTAAGTATAACATGCATCATTACATTAGACATTTAAGCATTTTAGAGTCAACAATTGTCAATAGCTTCATTAAAGGGACATTCGTTCATTAACATATAGAAAACTCACAATATCCCCCTTGGAGCCTACTCGTGCCATGTATGGATAGCATCCGATACTACAACCCATACATTATAGAACCCATCGAGAAACTACAATACACATCTCACATGGTGGGAACAAGCGTTTGACCGACACAAACCAAGAAAGCTAGATCATGGAATCTGATATACTATCCCACATTGTAAGGGTTGGTCTACTTGCCTAAGGTAAACCGGTATTTAGCTTAAGTGGATCCACTAGCTAGACCTACATGGGCACGTAGTTATGGGATAAGGATATTGCTACTAGATACCCCACCTCAACTCATGTGAGGGCATCCATCTCAAGAGATTGCTACTAGAAACCACGCCTTAACTCACGTAAGGGCTTACATTTCATTCAATATCCTCTCGGTGCTTAGCTTACGTTCCCATAGAGTAGTTCATTAAGGGAAAAGAGGTTGTTACTAGACAACCTGCCTCAACTAACGTGAGGGCATCCACCTCAAGAGATTGCTACTAGATACCCCGCCTCAACTCACGTTAGGGCATCCATCTCCTTCTCACATTCATTAGATAGCTCATAGATTCAAAGATGAGAATAGCCTTTCACCTAATAATCCCATTAACATTATTTAGTGTAAGATTGAGAATATATTTTCAACCAACACTTCATTTCATTCATTAGCATACAATTGAGAATAGCCTTTCAATTGACATATCATTCATTCATTCATTTGTGAAGAGGCAACTAACATAGGTCTACCAATCCTAAACATCACATTCAACATAGCTTTCATTTATCAAGAAGAGGGCACCTAAGTCTACCAATTCAAGATACAACATTACATTATGGAACCCTTCACCTTTCATCATCAACATTCATGAACATTAAGAGAGAAATATACTTTCAATCACAACATATTTACATTCTACACAAGATCATCATTCTATCATTGAAACCACATGTAAATTCTTCACCATAAGTGGATTACACATCAATAGATCAATTATACTTTAACATGAAAATTAGGTCAAATTTGCCCTTTCAAGGCTATGATCACAACTCCTCAATTCACCAACAATTAACCACAATTAGACATAGATGATGATACAATTCAATAATCAAAATCAATCTAAGTATAAATCCACCATCACTCATTCATAATCAACTAACGCACTTTAGAAATCACAATTTAGGAATTGATATAAATCATGGGTTCATAGAGTATTTTCATCTTAAAACCTCAATTAAACATCAATATAATCTCAATTTATCATTTTAAAACGTTTGATACAAGACCTCATGAGATTGAGTGAAATTTAGGATTTTGGTGAAACTTGAAAATCTTGGAAACTTCTTTCAAATTGACTCTAGGGTGAAATCTAACCCTAGATGAAGGATCATCATACCTATTAGATGAGAATCCACGAAATCCCCTTGAAAAATCTTTGAAAATCTTGATGAAATTGACCTTGGAAACTTGAAGGTCTTCAATGGTGTTCTTCCTTCTAGTGAGAGAAATATTTGAGAGGGAGAGGGAAATTCTATTTTGATTTAGGGTCTTGACTTGTGGTGAGTTTATGACTTAGTTTAGAGACTTATTAAACCTATATAAGTAATTTAATTAACTCCTAACCGACCTCCCTTAACCCCCCTTTAATAACTAATTGAAATACTAACCCCCAACTAAACTAAAAACTGCCAAAATAGTTCCCATCTACAGCTAGCCTTCCACGGACTGTATATCAATCTACTGGCCGTGGTTGGCTTCCATGGTTTGGAACTGTGGCTATAAATGCTGCAGGGCCCTAAAACTCCTAAGTATGGAACCACGAGGTCCATCCACGGACCGTGATATGGTCTACGATGCGTGGTTTGGCTCCATGGATCACCCCCAAGGTTAGGAAACCAAGCTGTCCAGGCAGACTAGGGGGTCCGTTTTGGGGTCCTCTTTAAGGACACCTCGAGTGGTCTTTCAGGAGTCGTACCCGGACTTCTAACCCCTAAACATGATTTTCTAAGTGTGAGAGTCACTTTTACAAGTTTTAGCCGTCAAACTACACACCAAACTTTAACGACAAGGTCCTAGAACACACTAGTCCAAATGACTACTTTCCGGACGTCATAGTCGTTTGTTGACATTTGACCTCAACTTTGTTTAAACTAAATTCCAAAAGCTATTTCTCATCATTTAATAAAGTTACCAACTTCAAACACACATGTGAGGCTCTAGTTCGTACATTTTCATTTTAGGGTCGTTACATTAAGCATAACCTTGATGTCATCTTAGTCATACTCACCCTCCTTTGGTCTCATTATTATCTTAACTCTCACAACTAAGGGAATCTATCACCTTTATTCAATTATAACAACGAAGGCAACTATGGCACAATCCTATCTCAAGGTACATCATACAAGATAACACTTTCTTTAATAACCTTAAGTCATACTTGTGCAATGCATGAATAGAATCCCTTAATACTATTCATGCTAAGTACCATTTTTAGGTCCTCATACTAATACTTCTTGGTTTGGAACCTAGTTCCTCTCTTTAATTTTAGAACACTATTAGGTACTCTCTTAAGCACATCTTAGTTTTATCTTAAACCCTATGAGATACTACTTTTAGCATGTCTAGGTTCACCATTAACATGGACCCTATGAGATACTACTTTAAGCATGTCTAAGTCCATTTTACTCTTGAATACTATGAGGTACTTCATTAAGGAAGTCTTAGTTCAATTATTCTTTAGAACACTATGATATGCTTTTTTAAGAATGTCTTAGTTCATTGGATATGGAGATTGCTACTAGAAACCTTAACTCAACTATGTGAAGGCTTCCATCTCATATGACCTAACTTTGGGAAAACCCACACTCTACTACGTAAGAGTTCCTCCTTTAACTTGGATAGTCCTCACATCAACTAGGTGTGGTTCTCCTTTCTACTTGGATCCCGGACCCTTTCTTGCGTGACACTCTATCTCATTGTCAATATCCACTTGGATACAATCATACACCCCAAGATTTACTTGTTAAGCCTTTCTTAACACTCATGTCTCATGGAAGGATGTCCTTGACAATCAATCCATGTTCAAGTGATTCTATCACTTTATACTTTCAAGCATTTATAAGGTAGGTTAGGTGAGTGTAGCCCTTTCACCACAATTCTACCTATTAGACTTCTATTCTCATTTAGAGTTTACTCTACAAGCCTTATACTCAAAGTTTTACTTATTAGCTTCATTATACCTAGATTTCAAGGTATTCTAATCACATCCCTCATTACTAGGCGATTCTAGTCACAATTAATCATAAAGGTTTAATTCCAACACTACAAGTCAAGATCAATCATATTCAATATGGTCTAGTTCAATTCATAATTATATGTTCCTAACTTTGAAAAATTACTACACAGGACACTGATTTAAGAAGATCACCAATGAACCTTCAATTTCACCTCTAATGGCATAAACCCACAAAATATAAAATTCATCAAATAGACTAGGGTTAACTATAAAAATCACATGAATTCATAATAATATCATAATTCAATGCTAATACAATCATAATTAGGTATTATCCACTAGATTGGAATCATACCTAAACCCTACCCACAATGTAGAAGGAAACCCTAGGGAGAATTGGGTTTTTGACTTCACAATTGACGGAAAACCTAGGGGTCTCTACGGGTGGAAGAACTCATAGATGAATAAGCTAACATACCTTAGGAAGATTCACCACGAATTTGAGTAGCAAAGGCAGACCGTTCAACCCTAGACTTCACCTTCTTCTCCTTGTTCTTCTTCTTCTTCTTTCTAGAGAGAGAATTTTGGGTTTCTTTTTGGTGAGTTGACAGAATGATTTAATTCACTTAGTTTAGGGGCCTATTAAGATTTTATAGGTTGTTTAATAACTAACTAACCGACCTCCCTTAACCCTTAGATAATTACTAATTAACCCCTAAGTCTTCTAACTTAAAACACTTAACTAAAATCACCTTGACCCATGAAATCCCCACCCACGGATCGTGGGTGGGTCCACGAGGCGTACTAGCAAGTCGTGGATGGTTCAAAGACTTGTGGAGGAGCAGGGGAGGTCCATTCTCGACCCACGACCCCCACCTATAGGGCGGGGTCCACCCACGGCTCGTGGATGCCTATTCATAGGTGATGCTATTTTTTGACAGCTTTTGGGCTGTTTTAAGGGTCCTCCTCAAGGACCCCTTGGGTAGTCCTTAGGGGGGGTCGTACCTTGACGCCCTAACCCTAAAACCGTCATTCTAAGTACATGAATCATTTTTTTGAGTTTTAATCCTCCTACCAACCTCTAAAACTCTTACGAAAATCTCTAGAACTCTCTAGTTCAACTTACTAGTTTCCGAGGCATAACACATATATTGTCGGAGCTATCGTCAGCTGGACGTTGCACTGCAGGCTCCAATACTTTTTGTACATTCTTAATCCTTTGTCGGAGGACGTTTGGCTTGTGTTGCTCGTGAGGGCGCAACACCCTCGTTTATCACTATTCCCCGTGCTTTCTTCTGGGGTAGTTGATTTCTTCCTGGAACCTTAGGTCTGGCCATACCTACAAAGCAACATAAAATGAACCAACACGTTAGAAACGGTTCAAAAAAAATATCAAGGTATAAAATAAGCAGGAAAAGTCAACGACTAGTTCGGAGAGTAACCAAACCCATTCGGCGAACAAAATCGGGTTCGCTGAAAGTTATACAATAAAATTACGCAGATACCAACACAAGTCAGCGAGGTACAGGGCCTTTCGGCAATTCACAGACACAATTTGGTGAACTAAAAGTAGCTTGACGAAATTTATAAAATATTTTCCTAAAATTAGGGCTGACAAACGGCGATGAAACTGACATTCGATGAGTCGCCGAGTGAACTCGGAGAGCTCAGGGATATCGCCTAATGTTACAGAATGAACCACCAAAAATGAATAACAAAAAGGCAATTTAGGGGTTACTTGGCGAACATCCGAGCCATTCGGCGAGATCAACTAAGCTCTCTATTATGTCTCTCATGCCAGATTTTGATCCCGACCTTCAATTTTCAACCGACAACCCATGATAATGAAATTAAACACTATTATATGCAATTAAGCCTAGACCCATATCAATAATGTCCTCGGGGTACTCAGACTTCCCCCAATTTGTCTAAAATTGACCAATCAATGACTTATGCCCTTAAGAATAAAGTCACCTGCTCTATCATTTGGCAAATCAGGTCAATCGGTACAATTCGGGATAGTCAGACTTCACCCACAACAGACATGTCACGCCCCGAGACTACCCCCGAGACGCGGACACGGGACCTAGGACCACAAGTGATCCCAAGCTAACCCTACTGACATGATCAGGAGCATACTAAAGATAATAAACTGATGCGGAAGCTAAATCATAAATAAGATGAAAAGATGGGGAATACCAATAAACTATAACTGAGATATATGAAAACTGATGAGTTTAATACAAAGAAGTTATTAACTCACAACTAAGCTGAATCTAACTATGTCTGAAATAAGCCTCTAAACTGACTAGAAATGTTGGGACATGCCCCAACTAGGTCTAGCAAAACT
>JAJOOO010007600.1:0-23488 GCA_029582685.1 Solanum piurae
ATTTGTTTGTCTGGTTTTGACTTGACACAGAGTTTAAGAAAGTAAAGTAAACTCTTGAATATTGTAATCTTAAACTAATAATATGTAGAATAATGTACGAAATGTCCTTTTAATGTTGTGATCTTAAACACGTCATGTGAAAAGTAAGTAAAATAAATAAATTGAAACGGAGGGACGTAGTACTTACATTGAACTTGTAATGACGAGTAATGCCAAAAACTGGAAAGAAGCAAAAAGCCAAGAGGACAAAAATACGAAGCCAATTTGACTCCATTTTTTTTTTTGCCTTAGTGTGTGTGTGTGTGTTTTTGAGTTTGTGTATGTACTTTCTACAAATCCTTTTTGCTTTTAAGTTCTAAAAATGTGTTTTAGAATTGTTGCATTCTAATTTTGTGACCTCCCAACGCAAATTATATATAGATGAAAGGACTTTTTACTTAATTTAATTAAAATTTGATGGTATGTCATTTTTTTTGGTTAGGTAAATGATGTATATTAGCTAATTTCTCCATCCACTCTTACTTGCATGTTACATAAAGTTTACTTATTAGTGGACCCTAATATGTTAATAACCTGTTAAAAGAGTGTATATATAACTAGTACTTTTAATTTAGAGACAAAAGAAAAATATACAATTTTAAAAGTAATTATTACCTGATTAATTCCTTAATCCATTAATTAGTTAACTTAAATGAACCAAATTCATGAATATCTATAAAGTAATATATGATGCTTGTTACGTACAGATAAGTTAGATCAGTGTTAAGTATTACTTTAATCATAATGCACTCAACACATTTTAAAATCATGGCTGAATAACTACAGTCAGTTGAATATTCGTCATTGAAAAATTAATTATATGATTAGATTTGTAGGTCAAATTAATGTATTACTTTTTTTTTAGAGAAATTCCTAACTTAATTTGACATCACCTAAAAGGGAAGAGCCTTAGATTGATGAAACTACTCGACAATTAATTTTTGTGTTATATGCCAATTTTTTCTAACAATTTAAATAACATTGTGACAAGTTATTGAAACATAATATAAGGGTAAGTAAATAAAAATTTATGTTTTCTAACAATTTAAAGATTGTCAATTATATATTTTCAGGGGTGGCAATTGGGTGGGTTGAGTTAAATTTGGATAGGTCATAATGGGTTAAGACAATAATGGGTGAAGACTCAATCCAACCCAAATTTTCTTGGGTCAAAATGGGTTAGGTAACAGGTTATATAATGGGTCAAGATAATCTAATTTTTACTAAGCTTAATTGTATTATTTGTTCTTTTAAACTATTTTAGTACATGATAAAATTATTATTTTTCTTTATTATGACTATATATAACATATTAAATTGAAAAAAAAAGTTTTTAAAAAAATATTTTGACAAGATTTGTTATGAGCCAATTCGAGTTACATATCAACCCAATTTTTAGTGGGTTGAGCTAATGAATAAACGGATCAATAACCAACTCAAACTTAACCAGATTGGATGGATTGAGTTTGATTTTACCACTCCTAGATATTTCTATTGTGCTAGCCTTTTAACTTACCTTAAGAAGAAAAGAGGATGTAGGAGGCGTGAGAAAATTTAAAAGAAAGGAAAAACTTTTAAATAATTAGATGATCAAATAAATATATTGACATAATATATAAACGTGTTTTTTTAACTTGGTCTTAACTGACATCTATATTCTTCAATTTTGGATGTGCACAAGTAGACACTTAAATTTGTATAAAGTTGAACAAGTAGACACACACTTCTTATGTGGCATAATACACGAGGACGTCATGTAGGATGCAAATTGCTATGTAGAACATCACATAGAATGTGTGTATCTACTTGTTGAATTATATATAATAAGTTTACATGTCTATTTGTACACACCTAAAATTAAAGAACATAGATGTAAGTTGAGATCAATTTAACAGTTATTTTTATGTATTATGTATAATTAAATATATTAGTGATTTAGTAAAGATTAAACCGATGTTTTATATATAAGAAAATCCCCATGCATGAAGGACACAAGTAGCAAGACAACAAAATCATAGAAAGTAGAAAATTGTATTTTACTATTAAAACATATCCTAGGTAGTTATACACGAGGAAACTTTGCTTATAGGCATCGGTCCATTGCATGAGGCAGTTTTAAAGAGAACTTTTTCACATTGATATAATAGTATTAAAATAAAAAAATAAAAAAAGCTTCTTTTCAAGGTTATGATATACAATATAGAGGGCAAAAAGTGAGAATAATTGAAGAATTTAGTCTCTTTTGATATGTTTGTACCTCGTTTAATAGAGAGCACTTTACCCTAATATAAAATTTCTGTATGAATTCAAATTAGTCAATCAACTAATAAGCGCCAGCGGAAAACCATTGAATTTTTTTCAGTTAATAGACAAAAATCTAACTCAATAAATGGTAAACCAAAATATTAAAATTGTGTTGTTAATGAAAAGAAACGTGTCAAAACCCCAACCATAGTTTAATAATTACCACCAAATTTGGTGGAAAATAAAAGGGATAAAATTAAAGCGTTAGCTAAATTAGGAACTAGAATATATACATTATTTTTGGTGAGAGCATATGGGAGTTAATTACACGTTCGAAGAACTTAATAAATTAGTTGTTACATTGTTTTCATGGTTTATATATAAAAAGATAGATCACTAAAATTACCTTTATTAGCTAGCTAACAGTGAATATGACATTAAGTATATATACATTGTTTCAAAGTTAAGATTTAACCTCAACCAATCGATCGTTGGATCCTATTGTCACCCACCCACACTTACATATAGATACGTATACGTCTATGGAGGCGTATTTCATGTATTCGAGATACTACTGAATTCATTGACTATTTGAGTTACAAACTTAATATTATTAAGTATATATTAGCTTTCAACAATTCTCATATAGCTTGTCAATTAGTTAACGATTGACAAATCTTAGTTGTATATATGGTAGATATACTAAGTCGTTATCACTATAAACTTCATGATATTAATAAAGGATAAACTAACATTTCGAGCTCTTATTCAAATTCTAATAACACAGTTTAGATCAAAGTTATTGAGTTCGACTGAACTCATACATTACCTAGTATATCCGCCCCTGCCTCATCTATCTCCCCCATCCCAAAGTAATTTTAAAAAACAATAATAAAGGGAATAAACGACATATTTCATGTTTTTTTATATTGCTTGTACAATAATGTGAAAAGAAATATAATACAGTAAGTAGTTAAGATCTTTGTATATGCCGTAATATCTACACTAACTGATATTTCAGATCAAACGCACTTAGTTTCTAACACTCAAGAATTTCACAGACCGCGGTAATATATATTCAATATTTTTAAAAATAGTCTAAAGTTACATATAACTGAAGTTTAATTATTTTTTTCGATCTCCATCATTTTATATGAAGTTCATGCACATAACTAGTAAATTCGAACAAAAATAACTAAATATATATATGCCAATGAACTTCAAATATATATATATGTAGAAACAAAAAAAGTTGAAAGTTGAAATATCAAAATATCCTTATAAAATTGAGTTACTACAATAATGCCATTAAAAAAAGCTACTCTAAGTAGGTGTTTGGCCATGCGATGGAATCAACGTTTGGACATGCGATTTTACGTCGATTCTATCTCATGATTCCATATCATGAGATGTGATTCCATATTATCCAAAAACCTTGATATGGAATTCTGATTTGAGATATTTTAATATAAAAATTGATCCATGAGTTTATATTTTGTTAAAACAACCCCACATTTATATCTACTAACAATTTATTTCATATGTAAATAAAATTTATAATCACATCATTACTTTTTAAAATTTATTATTCTCACCAACATATAGTCACTTTAACTCACACCAATCAATTGTTGAGTAATAAATTTGTTATGTTCATTTACTCCAACACTTAATTTATTACTTCTATCATTTTATATTTATTATAACTATAGTTATATCTATTTGAACATGGAGTGAAAGGTCTTCTCTTCATTTACTGTAATAAATGGTATGAAAGTTAGGTTGGATAGGCTTAAATGCATAGTTATTTATACTCAACCATAAAAACTAGTACACTACAATTTATGTTCAATTTTTTTTTATTAAATTAAAGTTAGATAAAACAATTACTTAAGTGGAGAACAAATAGCTTTGTAATAATTTATTATGCGATTTTATAATTTTTTTGTTTTTTGATAAGATTGAATAAACAATTGGGGTTATTTTAACAGTTTACAACTTATGGAATTTTTATATTTATGAGAAAATATACAACACAAAAATTTCACATCGCATGTCCAAACAAAACTTCAATTTCATCTCATGATTCCATATCGCATGGCCAAACGGGTCCTAAATTAAAAGGGTATAAAATATTTAATGTCAATCTTGAATTGCTTCATCTTTCAATCTTTATTGCAATATTAACTTTTGAAATGTCAATGTACATGTAATCAATCAAGGATTTATTTTCCTAATAAAATATACCCAACCTTTTCATTCATTTTTTTCATACACGAAGAGTTTAGAAGTTATAATCGTGATTTAGCAGAATTGAAATTTTGATGATTTAGTAGCGAACCAGCAAAGGAATGTAATCTTGGTTGCCTAATATATGCTGCTTCTTGAAAAGGTATTTCGTGTATGAAATGAAGTTTTTTTATTATCTTCTTGTTGCATCTTTTAACCAAATTAAAATTACATATTTTTGAATAAATCTAAAAATTATGTATCACATTCTAAAGATCGATAATGGCGTTATTGGATATGTATACATGGGAATAGCATGGTTGCCTCGAATGTGGTGCATCATTATTTATATACTTGTACCTTTTTTGGTTGGTAAAAAGCAAGTTAGTCCTATTGAGGTGTTTTAATCATTTTTTTTAATATTATAAGTATCGATCCTTTTTCTATGTCAGCAACTCCGATAATGTTAGGTGTTATATTATCTTAATTAGTTTTACATAGTTCAACATTTCCTATTTCGTGAACTACCTCTGTGCTTTTGTAGCTATTACTATTTTCTTTTTAATAGTCAAACGATATAAACTTTAACTTACATTTTCATATGTATTTTTCCATCATATTGATATGAATTTTTTTTGCAATTTATAATACTTTTCGTACAGTTTTTGAATATCTAAATTATTATATCAAAATATCAAATTAGTGTAGTCTAAATTAACTTTAAAAATTAGTCAAATTGACTCTCAAAAAACGTAATATGACAACTAAAAAGGAATAGTGGGAGTCATAACTAAAATTGTGTTAAAATTAGATGATATTGTTGTGTTTGACTAAACACATATTTAGTAGAATAATACATAAAATTAGGCATGTACAAATTTTATAAAAATAACCGTCTTTGAAAACTTGGGTTTGAAAATATAAAATTAGGCATGTAGAAATTTTATGAAAATAATAGGAGATAAACGTGCAGTGAAAATTCCCAAAGACTAGTATATATATCTTAGCTTTTACTATATGAAATTTCAGACAGAGTGTATGGAACTAAACTTACTAAGATTAACTTCGGATACCACATACCTGAAATTATGTTGAATAGATAGACACTTAGACACGTAAAAGAAAATTAAAAGCAAATACAAATTAAATAACAATGTCAAAATTGAGTATTAGTGCACTTTGCCCTTCTAATACTTAATTTATCCAGACCAAGTTCTTAATGAAAGCAACTATAAATTCAATAATGGTGTTGGAAATTAGCATATAACATATCATCAACCATTTTGCCTAATAAAAAGTTAATTTAATTGGTAATGTAAACTAATGATGAGATTTTATGTCCTAAAATTTATAGTGAAGCGTAACGATCTGAATCAAAACTTAAGCATATCATATATGTAAAATATATACTGGTGTGAATTAATATTTAAAAGGTTTCAATTATAAAATTGGTTATTTTCTAACTAATCATCAAACACCTAATTCTTTAAGGGAAATTTGTTCTTTTTTAAATCCCTTAGAAATTGAAAAATTCTAATTGTAATCCTTGTAATCCTTGGCTAAATCACATTTAACGTTTAACTGGTAAAACCTTCGGAAATTTTATGAGTTATACACTAATAAATCATCTAACTTCCCACGTGTTATGTTAAGTTTGTGTTATTACTTCATATTTGAGAGTAATATAGTTCTAAACATATATATCTAGGGGTGTCAAAATAATATGAAAAACCGATTGAACTGATCGAACCTAACCTAACCGAACCGATTTATGTTACTTTTTCAATAAAATCATGGACTTTTATTTAAGTGTATAACCGTCTCAAACAATAAGGATGGTCTTTTTAATTTATGGAAAAAAAAATGAAAAATTCTCGAACCGAATAACCTTACATGATGTAAATATATTTTATATATTAACAATATGTTAAATTTAATATATAAATATATTTTATAACGTTTTTCAAATATAAATATAACCTAGGTCCTAGGCCTCTGATGACTAGACGACTAGACGACTGTGGGTCTTTGTTTTTTAATTAGCCCTTACTTAATTAGGTTTAAAATTAAAAGATAATGTAATAGATATTCTATCAAATTATACAACAAAACCTATGCAAACACTCCTATTAAAAGTTTAAGATCAAACAATACAACAACAAAGTTTAACATTTTTGTCTTCTTGGTGAAGAATTAAATTGCTTCTTCAAGAACATTTTTGCAAAAGGATTATTTTGATAGTAGTATATTTTGAGTGATATTTTAAAAGTAAAAAAAAAACGAAAATTAACCGAACCGTACCGAAGAGAAACCAATATAATTGAGATGGTTTTAAAAAATCTAATTTTGGTTATATATTATAAAATACCCAAAAAATTGAGATGGTATAATTTTTAAAAAATATTCATTATTAAAATAGTCATATCGCCAAAATATTCATAGGTTTACACACGAAAAACTAAAAAAATCGTTTAATTCCTATAAAATGGCTCCTAAATATCCAAAATATGTGCAAGAATAGTTAAGCTTAGGGTTCATAAAGATTTTGCAAGAAAATCGTCTGGAAACCATATCATCAAACTTCTTTTAAGGGACACAAGGACCACCCAAAAATAATGACCTCTTTCTCAAAAAAAATAAAAAATGAAATGGATAATGTGGTTTTAATCAGAGGCTCAAAAGTTCTTCCATTGCATCCCTCTCATAGTTACTAATCTTTAGCTCTCCACACTTATCTTCCTAACCTAAACTTGTGCAAATTTCAAAGAAAATGATCCATGTAAAATCTATTCATTCCTCTTTAACACCTACACAACAAGCTTCTTTTGATAGAACAAGTTTTTTTAGGAGGAAAAAGACCTTCATTTCCTTATGCAAGTACTCAAGAAATTCAGATTCAGATGGTAAAGGAGATGCGCGTAAACAAGAATTGCTTGCCACAATTGTTCAGCTTCAAACACAGAAAGTTCGTTTAACCGAATACTTAGATGAAAGATCTGCATATCTAACACAGTTTGCTGAAGAAGCCAATTGTGAAATGGAACAGATTGGTGAAAATGCCCTCAAAGAACTAGATGAAGCTGGTGCAAGGGTCGGTTAATGAGTTAATTTCTCGTATGGTCACTTAACTAATAGTCACATTTAACAAAGAAAGTGACTTTTCTGAGATAATAATTATTAGTTGAGTAACCATAACTTGTCTGTTTAATACAAAGTTTGGATTTCATATCTGAATAATACATAGTTGTTTATTTGTTTTTTGTTTTGTTTGTGGAGCAGATAATGGGGAATATAGAGAATAAAATGCAAGCTTTTGAAGAATCAGTGGGGTTGAACAAACAAGAGATAGAAGAGAATGAAAAGAAGTTAACAGAATTTGAAGGCCAAATGGAGGAGGAAAGAAATGAATGGCTTTTCTTTAAGAACCTAAGGCAAAGACGAACCGTGGCCGTGGACAAAGCAAAAGCTAAGGAGGAGATGGAGAAGATTAAGCAACTTAGTAGAGAAAATGCTGGATCGACGACTAGAAGGACTGTTTACCTTGCATTTATAGGCATTGTAGTAGTTGGAATTGCAGATGTTTTCATCTCTTCGTCGTCTGACTGGAGAAAAGGTGCAGTTCTTGGGATTATTTTGGTGTGTTTGCTTTCTCAAGTCATCTATGAGCAGAGTGTTTTATCAGAAACAGAATTGGAGGGAAAACAGAAATTCAAAGAAAACAAAAAGTAAAACAACTAGTATTGTAACATGAGTTATAACCTCAAATATAATTTTATTACTCAAGGCTGATATATCGATGATTAGGTCGTCTAGATCATGGATACTTTCTGGTTTTCCGAATTATTGCAGTTGTTAAAGGAAATTCAAAGACAATCAGTACATTTACTACTATTATTATCATGTCATTCACATAAAAAGCCCAATACTGTTAATTAAATTTTGTGTTCCTTTTACTGTTCTTCTCCTAACTTCACACTTAGATAAACTTGTACTACTACAAAAGGCATCAATATGCATATTATAGTCAAAATTCAGTACACATGAGATCATAATATCTGGTGCACTAACTTGGTGCATTTAACATCTTTAAAGTCCGTCTTTCAGGGGAAGTCTCAAACACAGAGATTATCAAGGATACTCTAGCGAACTTGTAGAAAAAAAAAGAGAATCGAGGAATGTTCGTAGAAAACCAAGATGCACACAACAGAATAACCCACGCATGATAGTTACAGTATAACTTTTAACCAATATAACCTGGCATGCTAAAGATAATATGATAGAATCACCTGAGGTGAAAGGAGATTTCTCTTACGGTTCAAAGCAGGAAGCATGGTATTGTGCAACAAATTTGCCTTCATAGTAAGCATTAAATGGCAATCCTGCACCAAGAAGCAATCTTTCTCTTACTACATTATGAATTTCAAAATCAACTTTATAGAAAGCAAACTGAGGTTAATAAAGAACAAAGAGTGAATTTAGAACCTGAAAGCTTCTTACTTGCAAAAAGAATCATCTGATAGCTTTAATAAGTGTATTCACCTTTACCATGCATCTATAGTTGCGGTGACTTCCTGAACCAGGCATCATTCTAGAACGAAATGGTATGTATCTATCTATCACCGAATCTCCCAGATTTGCGTAAAACTCTATCAACATATTATAGGTGACAACAGAGGGTGAGCAACACTAGTGTTCATTTCACCAAAAAAACTGTTAGCATCCTCAATTTCAAAGGCTTGGACAAAGCCACTGATAAGGCATTGTAAGTTGAGAATATCGTGTAGTTCCCTGTTTGACATCAAATCCTTCATTTTTCCTTCTCCGCATAACCTACATTAACTAGACGAATATGCTAAACAATCCATTTCTCCTCCATCATTTCAAAATCCCAACAAAGTTAATGACTTGTTCAGATACCCATTCTCACAGAGCCCGTCAACTGCTGCAAACTCGAAAGACTCTAATCTTTCCAACCTTATTACAACAGCCATTGAGTATGCATTATAAACCACAACATCAAAGTAATAGCATTCTCAATGATTTCCTTGAATATCCTTTCAATACCATTAACATTTCCTGTTCACCCACAAACAAATCATGGAACTACAAGCGAACAAATCCATTTTCCATTCATGTTTTTCCATCACATCCCGAAACTCCCAACTCCTCATTAAACATGCAATACCCACATAAACCACTGCATATCTCATTATACAAACCAACAAATGCGACCCCCTTATTAATCGCTGCTAAACCATGGTCCATGGATTAAAATACTTGAAACGGGCAACATTTGGAAGAAACCTTCATTCAAACATTTCATCAAACATCTTTAGAGCATCATTTAAATGGACACATACAACTACATATAACAGGATTCTACTCTCCCATATCCAGCCCAACAAGTCCAGGGTCGGTGCTAGCTTGGGGCCAGAGGTTCATTCAACCCTTCGACGAAAAATTACATTATTTATTAATAATTAAAATTATTGTTTATGTATATAATATGTGTTAGAATCCTAACTCCGTCATTGCTAACAACTATCTGACTGTACTAAACTTTTGGAGGTCTTTTTTTTTTGCACTTCTATAACTGTCACAATTCTTCATAATATAATAATCATTACACACGTTACTAGAATACATAATATTCGTAATATTTACTTACTAGGTATAACCCGGGTTAGAATCATTATCGAACATACAGTACATTGTACAACATCTCTATTGGCTGACTGGTGAAAAAGAGGAGCAAATCCCAAATGTTTTCAAGAAAATCTTTACCAACCATTTCCACTAAAGAGAAGGTTTTAATGGGTATAAAAGTGAACATTATTCCATAGGATTTCGAGCCTATCCTTGTTACTACTACTACTTTTTTTCATCTTTTCTTAGTATTGACTAAGTACTATTGAATTGAATGAGTAAGGCATGTAAAATATTTGTTCTTTAAATTTGTTACTTTTTGACTTTAATGGTAAAAGTATATGTTGATCATTGACACTTTTTCTTGTTGATTTTCCTTTGATTTCCCATTAAGATGAGGAAAACACATCATACTATGTGACATATAATCATTACGTTGTCCATTTTATGTTCTCTGAAAAATAAACATAGAGCTAATGTAATCAACATATTTACCTAATTCAACACTAAAATATTGTGGAGTGCTAAGTGTAAGAATAAAGAGTCTTGACTAATTCAGAACTTATTCGAGGGATGGACCCCCTATCAAGAATTTTTTCATACCCAGAGATCGAAACTGAAATCTCTATCCTCTATCCGCCAAGTCCATTGGTGATACAAGGAGTTTTCATGACCCAAATGATTAAGAAAGATTGCATCTTTTTATTGGGATGAAGAACAAGAGAAAAGCCTTTTAAGGCATCAAAATAATCATATACTCGAGAGCCTATCAAGATAAAATGATCTAAGATGAAAAATAATACTTACTAGCAAGACTTTTCAAGTGCAACATGACCAATTTATCACTTGTATACTTAACCAACAACACATTGAAAGATACAGAGTTACAGACCCCAATCAAGCAAGTAATACTAAGGTGTAAATCTATATAAAATATATATCCCCAGGACCAAAACGCGTACTTCTGAACCATGAAGACATTGTACTACATACACCGATTCAGTAAAAAAGTTTACGTATGTGCTACAGTTGAAGGAAGAAAGATTCAGTTTTTTCTACTCAATCTATAACCAATTCTTCAGCATGCAAACAGTCTGATTATTTGGCATCTTTGCAATCCAATGCCCTCCGGTAAGTTCAGTTCTCCCAGGGAAGCTGGAGTTTCTTCAAACCTTATCTGACTGAATTACGTTAGAGCCTCTAACCAACAACTCCATGCGAAAACCTTATACAGGAACTGACTTCATTCTCACAGTTGTTACCAAGAAATGAACAACTTGCAGCATGTCTAAAGCCTTAAATCGCGTTCCTGGATTAAAAGGAAATGAAATGAGGAAACAAAATAAGGATCAGTTCCAATAAGGTAGCAACAGGAAACTATAAAACTTTGTTTCAAAAAGAACATAGAAACTAATAAAGTCAAAAGAATTATCAGTTCATTTGATCGACCACATAATTGTTTTTCTTTCTTTTTTAGGTGGATGATCCACTATGTTTTGTTTCCTTGAAAAGGACTACTCTTTATCAACAACGACTAACACATAATAATGAACTCAAGATGCAACATTCATGAAATCACTACCGTAAAGGAAAGGCTGGTATCAAGGTAATCTAGAGACTGAGTAAGTATGACACTCGTATTAGGCAGAATAACAATGATCAATGTGACACCTCCAAATAGATTGGAGTTCCGTGCACCCAGAATCTCAACAAGTTAGCTGATAAATTTTGCAATTTCAGGTCATTTTTAAGACAGTCAAATTAGATTTTGCTTCCGAGTGTAGTTGATATACTCACGGAGGCAGATCCTCAGGTTCTCATATATAAGTTTCAAGATATAATAACTAGTATAGGAATATCTTCACAAGCGAAACTGAAGCACACCATGAAACTAGTATCAAGTGAAATTATAGATCCTTAACTATCATAGTTCATACTAACCAAATATGACAGCTATGTTACCATTTTTTCTTTTTGGAACTATTGTTAAAAGGGAACATGGAATATCATATACAGTAGAATATGGATTTAAGGAGGTAAGATTAACAAACTAAACAAACGGAGAAAATGAAGTAAACGACAAGAAGTAAGATTACCAACTCCATAACAAGCATGTACAGATACAATAATCCTACTCAACTTAAGACATAAAGCTAATTCATTGAGAATGAAATGAGAAAGATAATCAGACAGATATCAAGAAGACTTCTTCTTCATGTCAAATATATTAGAATAAGTCCAAGAAGAATTCTTATGACAAATGCATAGTCAAAAAATACAATGACACAAGTGATTTTATAACAAATGCGACAAAATTAACAATTAAACAAAAGAAACACCAAAGACCTTGGATTTCAGTACAGGCGAAGTACGCTCCTCCCATTTGGCCTACTTTGTGCTGGTAAGCTTCTCCGGCTGCCTCTCATGGGAGCAAAATGAAACCGCAAGAACCCATTATCGATATGATTAGGCGAATACCTTGCACTCCGGTTCCTCTCCAACACGAAATCGTCTTTCTTTTTACCATTGCCATTAGTATCAATGCCAAGATTCCTCACAGTTCCAAAAGATCCACCAATATTAGTCGAATTTCTCCAACTAACACTGCTATTACTCCTAAACATATTCCTATTAAGACTCCCTTTTAAATCACCATTTGTCTCCCTCCTCATGTCTTGCCAAGATCCTGAAAATGACCTCTCCACTCCATTTGATCTACTATACCTGTCATCTTCTTCATCTTTGTTTCCATTAGCTTTCCTATGTATAAAACCCCATATATTCCAAGCCCACTTCTTCGACTTTTTCGATCCCTTTAGTTCCCCATTTCCAATCCCAGAAGCAGTATCCTTAAATCCTGTCAATTCAAAAGTCTCCGAGAAATCATCCCTTAAAGAATTGGAATTGGAATTGGAAATCGAATTCAAATCCCTCTCAGGCTGAACCTTAGCATTGGACACTGCCTTCATTTCATCAATCTCTGCCACTACAGCAGCTGCTGTTTTCCTAATCGAGTTAGATCTATCAAGACTCTTCCTTCGCCTCGAAGACGAATCCAAGTAATAGTCCCTAGTTTGAGCAGACCCTCCAGGAAAATCAGTTTCCTCACCGATACAATTCGCTGAAACAGGCGACTCTTCAACCGGAATTTGGTCATCCGCCCTTTGAACATGCACTACTGGTGCATCTTCTATCACTGAAACCATAGGCGGAACCCTGGGAATGCTCCTTCCCATGAAGTGGACATCACAAGAAGCTCGAGGCTCATCAAAGGAGTACCTTGGATCATCAATACTAATCCTCCCAATATCGAGAGAAAATCGAGGTTCAGTGTCACAAGACCTCCTCCCAAACCCATAATCAGCAATCTCAGACTGAGTATCCCTGAATTTCCTTGAAATGGGCTTCTCCAATGACAGTGTCGATGAGTTCTCACAATTGTTTCTTTTTTTCACCTTCTGTTTTCGCCTCCAATTGTGCCATTTCTTGCTGAAAACTGATGCAGCAGACAAGAAGCTTCCTGCAATTTCCTTCAAGTCCCTTCCACCTGAAGGCTTTTTCACCTGCGAATCGAGATCTATGTGATCTTTCATCGGCTTCAGTATATCCCCATTCACCAGCTCTTCTTCCACAATTTCTGAATCGACCTCTCTGCAAAAACTGTTCTCCACAGGGGACTCTTCAGTTATTTCATTTACCACATTTCCGTTACCTATATGGCTGATTTGATCGTTTTCTGGTTCCTCTTCCTCTTCTTCTTTTAACTCAATAACAGGCCTATTCACAGATGCATCACCAGTATCCTCAGAATGAGGGTTTTTAGCCTCTCCGTCGAGGGAAAATAAGGACCAAAGTGTATTACGAACTCGAACGTCACAAGACTTACGTTGGGGTTCAAAACCAGAACCACCCAAATAGCTCAACGCCTCGTTTTTAGAAGCTGAAAACGACTTAGTCCGGCGAAGTTCGGGGAA
Organism: Solanum piurae; assembly: GCA_029582685.1. Classification (NCBI taxonomy): domain Eukaryota; kingdom Viridiplantae; phylum Streptophyta; class Magnoliopsida; order Solanales; family Solanaceae; genus Solanum; species Solanum piurae. The sequence goes on from JAJOOO010007600.1 coordinate 14,133, forward strand.
AAATGAAGTGGGTTTAGAGGGTTTAGGAGGAAGAGGAGGATGCTTCTGGTTAAAAGTAGAAAAAGTAGAAGTTTTAGAGAAAAGGGATTTAATAGCAGAAGCAGATGAAGTTGAAGGTCGACGTGAAGAAGTAGAAGGATTGTTGTTATTAGCTGCAGTCTGATCTAAGGTGGTGAGGCGTTCACAGAGGCATTCTGGACAGAATCCGGTGAAATCTTCATCTGGGTGTCTGTCACAACTGAAAGAAGAACGAGGTGGCTGCGGCGGTGGAAGTGGCGGTGGCTGTGTTGGGTCCGCAGTGGTGGGATTCATACCAGGTGGTAATGTGCAATGCTGCGCACTTTGCTCATGTTCTGCAAATCAGAGAAAGAGAGTGAAATATACTGTGAGAATTTGTGAAGAGCTCTGGGTTCTCTCAACAATGGGGAAAAGTGAAGAGACAGCAAAGAAGAAGAAGAAGAAGAGAAAAATAAAGAAGAATGAAAAATGCCTTCACAACGGACACTCTTTCATCTTTTTTTCCCAAATATTATAAATAACTAATTTGTTTGACCAAATATTGTAGCCTTGTCGTTAAATTATTTCATACTTTGGTATAATGTATTTTTTCGAGGGAAGCAACTTCGTCATTTTCGTGTATCATTTACATATTTGGATGGTTGTTATACATTATAATGTATTCTATTGTTAGTTAAATATCATATTTGTTTGGATTGCTAATGCACCGTTAGATAACAATGCAAAATTTCATTTTGTATAACGATCGATTTTGTGTGATCGCGTTAACATGTAAATTGTTTTATTATTTTTATTTTGGAAACTCGGGGAAAATCACAATTTCTAACCTTTGAATGAGCACTCTATGATGAGTGAGTACTTTGTGGTAATTTGCGACAAGCCCTGTGTAATGAGCTCATGGCTGAATAACTGACGTATGGTGAATTTGATCTTAGGTCTCCGGGAAACTCTTCTCCTATCCACTCAGCCAATTCCCTTACGCGCAATATTTAAATTGTTGATGTGTGACATTATATAATAATGAAGAGCGATATTTTATATCGAAATGTTATAGTCATTAAAATGAAATCATACCATATCATATAATATAGCTCAATACAATAATATAATATATTATGAAATAATACGGAACAACCATCTACATAGATTTACTCTGTATAGATTTGATTTTTAATACAGAAATTTCACTAGAGGAGATCATTTTTCCTACGTTATTTTCCATATTATAATTCTTTTTTAATCATAATTTAATTTCACTCTTAAATTGGAACTAATGTCTAAAAATCAAGAATAAAAATGAGATTTATTAGATTAAAAGCCTAATAAAGTATAAAATTACTCAATTTCAGACGGTTACATTAGAAAATTATACATAATTCCTAAACGAAGAAAATAAAAAACTGAAATACATTAAAAGGGAACGAATACTCACACATGCTCTTTTATTTTATTTTAGTCACCTACGTTTATTCGCTTTCCAAGGAATACTAATATTTTTCTGTCTCTATTTAATATAAATAAATTTTATCCTTTATTTTCCCTTTAAATGTTGTCCCATAAATTATATTTTCAGTTACAGTAAAATACTGTCCATTAAATTTGTCCTTATTCCTAATTAACAATGTAATAAATAGATTTTTTCTATATTTAGAAATAATATTACTCCCTAGAAACTAACATGATGTTTGGTAGGCTTACATGCCAAAAAAACTAGCTTGTAAATAATTTTTTATTTATTCATGTGTTTGATAAATATTAAAAATGTATATAAGTTAAAATCAGTTAGAATCATAACTCGGTCACCCTAATTTATAATTAATCGCTTATAAGTACTTTTAATTTGATTAAAATTTCTAATAACTTTTATAATTTTAAAAATACTTGTCTTAAATTTTATTTATGTCATTCGTCTTTTTTCTAATGTCAAAATACATTGAAATTTATATTATGTAAAAGGTTTTAAGAATACTTCAGTCATTTTGATTAAAAATGACTTGTGCACCATGGTGCCCCCTAATTAGAAAAGAAAATACTATCAACATCTAATTATTAAATACATTAATTATTTATTATAAGTTTTGTTATTTTATTCAAACACATAACTACTTATTTTTTTTAAATCAACTTCATTATTCGAAAGTATTTTTTAATACCCCATGTGTGCTAAAATCAAAAGTTTCACTTTTTTTTTTCATTAGTCCTTTATATTCATACAACTAGATTATTTTGGATTTTTTATTACAAAAATAAAATAAAAAAAATATTGTTTTAATAGTGTTTGTGAAGGAACTTTTGATTTTCAAAGATTCCTTTATAGTGAGAGATAAAAGCAAAAGTAATAAATCACGCCAACACACATAAGTCTGAATGTGTAATACAGAAATGTCTCACCTCTTTCTCTCCAACACATCTCTTTTCCCTTTCTTTGCTTTTTCTTTTGTCTAATATAGTACTAATAAAACACCTCTCTCTTACGTGTTGTACTGAAGTGATAAATATTCTTTTATTTTTGTTTATAGATTTCGAGTTCAAGTCTTTTTGAATGTGTAATTATCTTTGTTGAGGAGCATTTTATCTTCGACTCTTCATTGTAAGATTTTTTTGTGCGAATTTAACTTTAGTTGAGCCTCAATATGAATATCGAACACGGAACAACAAAAAATAAAAACATCTCTCTTTTTTTGCTCTTTTCTTGGTTTTGGAGTTCCCTTTTGTTTTTTTTATATTTTTAAGTGGACCCCCTTTTGTTTGGCATCTCATTTTGAGTTCTACATTTTCTTTTTTATTAATATTCTCATGTCATTTGTGGGTTGCTATGTGACATTTATCTCAACTATTTGGAGTACTTATCATTGCCAAAGTATAGTGGAAGAAAGACAAGTAATGTATCTAGTTGCATTATATAGTCAGAGTTCTTGAGTTTGAATTTTTAGATTCATTTTTGTTGGGGAATGCTTTATCGATTTATTGACATGTGAGACTTTCTGATGTGAATTTGAATTAAATCAGGCTTCAATGTAGATACCGCGATACTGGATAGAAAACCAAAAAAATAGTTGCATTACATTGTTTTATATAAGTACATATTTTAGAGTAAATAAATAAATCCACAAATTATTATAATAAAATGATATTATAAAACATTTAAACACAATATTAATACATTCTTTCACAGAGTTTTAATATTTTGTTCATAATTACCTAAAATAATATAAATGTGGTTTTAACCAACTGGTCTAGTTAAATTTCGTTTATGGGAGAGTTATATCATTGATTTCATCCTTTTATACAAAACCTCTATTTAATTGACAATGATTATGAGGCCACTAAATAATAAATATGTATATCATATTTTCAAGAAAATTCAAATGTGTGACCAATCTTTTAACTAGAAAAGCAATGTGTCTGACTAGTGAGCTAGCACTTGTTGGATGTCATCAAGTGAATTTATACATCTCACTTGAAAAACATATAACTAAAAACAGATTTTCACTAAAACATCATAAAGCTTCCTAATTTTTTCATGTAAAAATATTATTAATTTTTTTCTGACTGATTCAATTAAAATATATATAAAAATGACCACTGCACATTTTCTAGTGAAATCTTTAATAGAAAAATAGTGATTTTTTTTTAGTAACTACAAGATTTTGACTATTGTTATACATTTTGATAGGAGGGAAAAATTTGAAGTAAGAAAGACAACACATGAGCAGAGGAGGCAGGAAACGTCCTTTTATAAAGTCCATGAAGATGATGGGACATGCACACTTTTCATTTCAGTAGCAATCGTACTCGTATTAGAGTTTGATTATTCTAAATTCATATCATGTAGGACTACAATATTTAAAGAAAAACGCTCCTATCATGTTATTTTTCATATACAGGACTCGAATCTCAAGACTTCTGATTAAAAAAAATTGGCCAAAAAAATTACCACATGCGTTGGTCAGAGGCGTATCTAGGATTTTGAGATAATGGTGCACTGTTATATAAAGGTTGATCGGTTCATCTTTAGGTTTTTAATATTGAAAACCATTAACATTTTAAAATTATAGGTCTAAAATTAGTTCTTATATACCAATTACCACTTAGAGAAGCGTTATCTAATTTTAGAAAGAAAAAAAAAAGATAAATATAAAATTCAAATTTCTAACCTCGCGGAGAGAGGTGCACCCAGTCATAATTGCATTATGTGATACTTGAAGTGTGGGTTGACACATCTATATTTCAATATTTTTTAATTTATAACCAGGGGCGGATCTATTAAGTCCCGTGGGGTGCCATGCCACCCACGAGTTTCGACGGAAACACTATATATTTATATACACCATATGTATAAATAATAAACGTGCCACCCAGTAAACAAAAGTGATCTCTTGTGCCAGTGGTAGGCGATCAGATTTTTGTGTCTAAGTTCGCGGGATCGAACCCCACTAATAGCTTTTTGTTTTAAATTTTTTTCAATTGCAGGCAGCCTTTTTTGTTTTTTTTTTTAACTGCAGGCAGCATTTCTTTACTACAGGCACATTCTCTTTTGTTTTTTTTGAATTGTTTTTACTTGTTAACTTATTATTATTAAGTATTAATCAATAATTATTTTTTAACTAATTTAATTTAACTTTTTGACTTTTCTTTTATTTGATTAAACATAAAGAAATTTTTTTTCTCTCTTCACCATTGAAACCCTCGTTGTTCCTTTAAACTTTTCAACAACAAAAATTTGTCATTAATCAAAGCTTCAGCCTTCAGCCTTCAGTCCGTCGCCCAATCCCGCTCACCCATCCGTCCATAATACGAATAATTCTATCTGAATCTAAAGTTGATTTAATCTGAGTCTTCTGGGCATTAGAGGCAAATCCAAATTTTGAAGATTTCGGTGCATCAATACTATCTTAATTTAGGTAGTTAGCGAAACTTTTACTACAATTAACGGATAATGTAGTATTTACTTGGTCACTAATGGCTCAAATATGAGCTCTAAGCTAAACTTAAAATAAAAATAATGAAATAGGGTTCTAGCTCGATTTAAATTGTATTCTCGCGAGTGGTTCCTCTGGCTTGTACCAACTACACAAGGGCACCCCTACGCTTCTTATAGGTGCACTGTTGATTATACGTTTCTCAAGCACGTTTATTCAAAGTTAACGGGTGCACCCTTGTCAAATCATGTGGGTCCGCCTCTGCTTGGCACCCAATGACTCGAAATCCTAGATCTGCCTCTGTTTATAACACTACTATATATGATCTCGGGAGGGGATCATGGATTCACGTGAACCCGGTGACCCTCTTAGATACGCCTCTGGCGTTGGTGATGTGGAATGTAGTAGATTACGATACTAACCTTTGGTACTTTGCTAAATCTAATCTACTTTGTAGAGTTATTTCTCTCATTCAATTTACAATTGCCTATTAAAATTATTTAATTACACTATTTTTCTTAAATAATCAAAAACACTATCAAATCGTTATACTCTCCTAGTTAACATATCATATAGCCTATAGGGTCAGACCACTAAAGCGAAGATTTTTTATCCCAAATTTTGACCGGACAGTAAAAATAAGGTCTTCTATTAAAGTTAATTTTAAGCGATCGATCTTATTAAGCGGCCTCTGATCTTATGTCATATTAAAGTTAAAATGATTTAATATATTATACTATCAATATGTATAATTAACTTAAATAATAGAGATATGATTTACATTAGCATACGTGTGTGTAATTGTTTTTTTGTAAATTATAATTAAACTGGTGTAGGGAATGCATGCTACGTAAAGTGAATCTCTGTCGTCAACGATATATTGTTATTCTCTTTATTGTTTTCTAATACTACAGAAGAAGAATAAAATAAAAATATGTATAAACACAAAAAAAAAATCACATTTGTCTCTGGCTTAGCTGCTCTCTTTATCTTTACTTCTTGTATTTTTCTGTTACATTATATTATAATATAATAAAAAGATACCAAAAAGGAGACATCCAAAATAATCTTGAAATTAGCTAGCTATGCATACACTGCTATAAGTAACAAAATTAGGCCATAAAAATATGATTCGTCCGTTCTATCTGAGTTGAGTTGATTTTCATGGCAAGTTAATTTAGTCATAGTCTAAGTCAGTCCATCTAAAAATTGAATTGATTTGGTTTAAATGTTTAGTTTGAATTGACACATAATAAAAATGTATTAAAATATATTTTTAATTGTTTTTATTGTTTGATATGTTAGATGAAGCTGTAATAAAGAGAGAGAGTTAATTTTATTTGGTAATCAAATAAATTATAAGAAAACTTAAAAAATTTGTTAGTGTTGAACGATTTGGGAGATGATCAAATCTTCAGCTTATTCCGATTCAATTTATCTCAATTCAAGTAAAATTTCGACATATTGTCCATTATATTTATTAATTTAGTCTATATTGATCCGTCTAAATTTAATCTCCGCTGGAAATCAAGACAACATTATGTTCTTTCAATATACCACATTTTGTGTGGTCAAATCACAACATTATGCTGCTGAATGATTAATTAGACAAATCTTTAGCTGCTTAATTAGTACAAGGAATATCGAACCAAAATCGTACCATTATAAATGTGTTAAAAAAAAGGTTTATATCATATATGTAACCATCATAGTACAATGTTTTGTCTATTTAATAGCTGGATTTCATCTTTTACAATTGTCTTATCAAGTAAAACCATTTATTAAAATCTTATTTCATTGTTTTGCTCGATTTGTCAAATTGTGAGCTCTAACTTTTTGAATAAGCTTAATTTGCAAAATAATTAAGTACCTTAAAAATATTGATCATACACCCAATAAAGGATGTGCTGTCGTGGATGGAGTTGCTCCTCCTTTAACTAAAGGTCTCGAATAGTCTGACTTCATTGCACATATCGAACACTGAGTGAAAAACCAAAATAATTTAAATAATATCGATCATACTATGTTTTGTCATTTGAAGAAACTTCAAACAAAAATATAAAAAATTATATATGACTAAATTCAGGCATTTCTGGCTAAGTTTTCAGACAATTGATAGAACTTCAATTATATGTTGTCTATTTTGTAAATTAGACCATTCAAAAGAAATCAAACCGTAATTGTATACCAATATATAACAAAGTTGGTAATATAATCAAAACCTAGTGACGGTTAGTTTGATCAATTTTTCCCACTAATTCTGGAAGATTTAAAATATATATTTTAATTTGATAATATTATAGTTTTGATTGAGATGGGGTATGAAGAAAAATAGTAATGAGAGGCCATGGAATAATTGCACAGGCGTGCATCAAAGTTTCCACAAATTTCGTCCATCTCATTATTAGGTCGAATAATGTTGTTTCATAATTATTATTATTTCTTCTTTATTAGTGGTCGTAACATTAATCTATGAAAATATAATTTGGTAAATTTATTTAAAAGTAAGGATTGATTATTAAGGTGCTTATTTATTAGTTCAGCTCTTTAAAAATTACTAGTTTGATACGTAGTCTAAATTGATCTTATATAATTTTTTGTGAAAATATTTTTAAAAAGATATTTTTTTATTTGATATGTTATATATAGCCATAATAAATAGCTAGGTACCAAAAAAATAAAATAAAACAATTAAAACTTAGTAAACGTTTGATGAGTTGGGTTATTATCCGTGATGTAATACCTTGTGCGACATGCTCGACTCAAAAGGCATTGAGGGGGATCGATCTCAGACCACCGTAAGGATGACCACCCTCCAAATCAATTGAGATATAAAAAAAAAAGAAAAAAAATGTCTCCGTTGTTTTGTGTAAATTATTAACAAAGATAGTTTCTGAGCTTATTTATTAAATAGTTACTATACTTATATATTAATTCCTATTCCTATATTATTATATTCATCTTTAGATTAAAAATATTTTTATATCGCAACATCATATGTACTTTTTATATATTTCTATTAGACCTCTTCGGGTGTGAAGAGATATTTACCACTTGCCAAAATTTCTACTTCTATAATTGATAGATCATTGAATTATTCAAATATGTCGTGTTTCTTGTGGTTTTCCCATTATATAATTTTCATACCAATTCGATTGATCTGGAGTGAATCAATCAAGCATTTCATTAGGTAGTCTGATCTTAATTCTTTTGTGTGACATTCATTCTCGTGCTCATCTTATCATCCTCTTTTAGGCCCCTTATTGCACCTAGCATGTTTAATTTGTGAGAAAAAATTACTTTTCTTTTAAATATTGGTCAAATTTGTCAAAATTTGAGTTGCATTTACTTATAGATTAATGTTTAAAACAAATAGTTGTAGGAAAAGGGAAGAATGAACAGTATTTCATGATTTAAAAGATAAAAAAGGGGAAACAAAAAGGACAAACATAATAGAGTACTTTCACCCCACATGCACAGAAATATGTACAAATCAAGGGAGATTGAATCTAACAACCAAAAAGGACATCAAATATGTTGAATCATAGCCTAATACACACAAAATCAAAACCTTCATCTTTGAACCTAAAAATCATTATTGTCAATATTTGAGTATAAGGGTATTTTTGACCAAAATATTAACGTTAGTGGTATTTTTGAAACAAAGTATTGAAGTCAAGGACATTTTTGAACCAAACTATTGACGGGGAATATTTTTGTTCAATTTCACATTGTTTAAGGACATATTTAACTCTTTTCTGTTGATTTTTTGAGATTTCAATTAACTCCCATAAAACACAAATAACTCAAAGACTACCTATATCGGGCTACCCTTTATATTAAACACATATATATTATATACATATACTATACACTAGGTATATCGCCAAAATATATCGATCATATTGATAAACAAGATGGTCAATACAGTTACATAAGTGGCTACTGCATGCAATTGCTATTGTATTTTGCCAATAGTGACTACAAATTTAAATAATTTGAAGAAAATCGAGTATGGATTAAATAGCAATGTAAAAAGTGGCTACTGGATGCAATTGCTACATTGGGCTTACACATTCAGTAGCCCATTTAATCACACAATTGGGCCACTTTATAAAAGAACAACTTTCACATATAACAAACATAAAAATCATATTAGTATGTTATAGCTATAGTTTGCATAATTGCGCTCCATAACAAATTTTATGTTTGTTATGGAGCTTTTGATTTGTATAATTTGCTAGAAACATCCAATTTTATACAAATTGTTCATTTTTGTATAAATTTATTTATACATTGTAATTTGTATAATAAGATCTGTATTTGTATAATTATAAGTGTATAGGACAAAAATATATGTATTTGTATTTGTATATACACTTTTCTCTCGCTTTATACAAACACAAACGCATTTTA
>JAJOOO010007601.1:0-35901 GCA_029582685.1 Solanum piurae
ACAATTCATTATAGATGAGAAAACCTTTCACCAATGTGAATCCATATGTGTGAAATACCTTTCACAATCCTGATCATAATAACAAGTTATAAAACCTTTCACAATAGCATTGATAACAATTCATTATAGATGAGAAAACCTTTCACCAATGTGAATCCATATGTGTGAAATACCTTTCACAATCCTGATCATAATAACAAGTTATAAAACCTTTCACAATAGCATTGATAACAATTCATTATAGATGAGAAAACCTTTCACCAATGTGAATCCATATGTGTGAAATACCTTTCACAATCCTGATCATAATAACAAGTTATAAAACCTTTCACAATAGCATTGATAACAATTCATTATAGATGAGAAAACCTTTCACCAATGTGAATCCATATGTGTGAAATACCTTTCACAATCCTGATCATAATAACAAGTTATAAAACCTTTCACAATAGCATTGATAACAATTCATTATAGATGAGAAAACCTTTCACCAATGTGAATCCATATGTGTGAAATACCTTTCACAATCCTGATCATAATAACAAGTTATAAAACCTTTCACAATAGCATTGATAACAATTCATTATAGATGAGAAAACCTTTCACCAATGTGAATCCATATGTGTGAAATACCTTTCACAATCCTGATCATAATAACAAGTTATAAAACCTTTCACAATAGCATTGATACTTTCCTTTAAAATCATCCTTAAATCATTTATAATAACTTCATAAAAACATGCATATCTTCATAATTTCATAATTCATAGATTCATAAGTTCATCATAGGGTTATAATTGAAAAATCATAATTTAAGCATGGGTCAACATAATTTCAACTAAATACCATGTATTAATATATAATCTTACATTAGAAGACTTAATCAACAATGATAAATCATAATTGAATGAAACTCATGAGATTGAATTAAAACCCTAACTTAAATCAATTGAAATTGAAGGGAGAAATTGGACACCTTAGGGACCCCATGGAGGAAAGGACTCCATGGGTGAATACCCACATACCTTGATCCTTAAGCCCAAAATGGAGGATTGAAAACTTGAAAGGAACCCCAGTTCTTCTTCTTTTTCCTTAGCCTTGAGAGATTTTGGGAGGATGACTTTAGTTAGTTTTAGGGGATTTATGAGAACTAGTTTCTGAACACGTGCGTTGCACGTGTGTCCCATGTTAGTAAGTATACTTTTTTTATCTGATATAGATGATGCTAAAACATGTAAGTAATAAGTGACTAAATTTAGGAAGAATAATTGTTTGTAGCTATACACAATCAATTAGATTGGTATAACATTTTTCTTATGTAGTTCTCATATATCTTATACTCAGTGTGACACTTTTTTTTTTTTTAATAATTCAATGACATATAGTTTATAGGTAAACATAAGTAACGTTGATTATGTTTGTAAATATCTCATATCTTAAAGTTTGTATCTTATTTTTAAGTTGGCAGTTACTTATCAGCTACAATGATCCATCTACTTCTATTACTCTTTTTAACCCCCATTACAAACATACCTCAATTACTTGCTTCTTAGAGTCGGCATATGCATTCTCACTATTCATTTCGCTCTATTTGGACCCATTTGATTCTAGTATTTACTACTAATTTATGGATCTCAAACAATACAAGTTCTCTATATTTCCTAGTGAGACATATCTTAACAAACTGAAAAGATTCCTAGTGAATTGGCCTAATGTATCTTTACCTTCTTCATGACTAAGCATAATTCCAATGATATGACTGTTATATCCATTATGTACCTGATGATGCGAGGGAGAAGGGAAGAGTTTACATTTGCAAGATAAGATCTGAAGCAAAGAAAATTATATTAAAATTAGTAATTAGCATACATAAAAGGCAAAGCAATTACAAGAGAAAACTATAAAAAGGACTAGAAGTATATATATAGAAGAGAGTCTATGCACCAGTTATACCATTCAATTGGTTAAATGATTAGAAAAATGAAAATATTTAATTTAACACGGAAAACTAACTAGGTGCTTTGAAAACCGAAAATAATATACGGTTTAGATAGTTGAAGTTGTATGGTTGTTGAAAAATGGGATTGAGCCATTGAAGAGACAACTCATAGTAATTGACAAATAAAAAATTAAATTTTGAGTTGGATGAATAATTAATAATTAATTGATATATATAATTTATAATATTTTTATTTAGTGTAGGGGTAAAAAAAATAACTATTCATATTCCAAAACTGAAGAGAGTCTATGCATCAGTTATACCATTCAATTAGTTAAATGCTTAGAAAACTGAAAATATATAATTTAATACGGAAAACTAACTAAGTGCTTTGAAAACAGAAAATAGTATACAATTTAGATAGCTGAAGTTGTATGGTTGCTGAAAAAAGGGATTGGGCATTGAAGAGACATAACTCATAGTAATTGACAAATAAAAAAATTAAATTTTGAGTTGGATGAATAATTAATAATTAATTAATATATATAATTTTTAATATTTTTATATAGTGTAGGGGTAAAATAGTAATCCAACTTTACACTTTGAAGCTTCCCACTTTTAGTAATACTAATTTTGGATGTGCGTTGCACGTGTATTTCTGTTAGTTAATACATACTTTCAAAACATAATTATTATTAAAACATGTGTATGGGATTCAAAATTGAATTAGAAGAGGAAAAAAAATACAAACTGATAATTCATATTTATATATGTTAAAACGATATCGTAGTTGAACTTGAAATGAATGGGCAAAGACAACAATTATAGTTTAAAACTAATTGTTCAAGTTATAATTTGACTTTGTTTCTTTCTGTAAAGTATGTTCTGTGTAACAACAAGTAAAATTATCAATTAAGGTATAGTAACATTATATTGGATTTTTAATCTCACTTATATTTAGCGCGAATAAACTCATTTGACATAAGCCTCCAAATGGATATATATGTATCGTGAAAGTAAAAGTATTTCTTAATATTTAAAAATGTTGACTTTTGAACTTCAATACTTCATTTGGGGACAAAAAGAGTGTGTACTTTATTTTAAAATTAGAGGAGTGGTAGAATGAAGAATAAGAAATGACAACAAATTTAAAGAAAAAATCAAACTGAAAAACTGGTATTGCTTGAGTGACAAAAGCAAGCCGGGTTATTTTTTTGGCTTATCAAACCAATGTATACCTATTCTTTCTTTGATGACTTCCTGTAGAGAAATTATAGTATTGCAATATTTTTTATATTTTTGATTTTGCGATCATTGAAAGCAATCTTTAGTGACACAAAGATCTCTCCACAACAACCTTCATTACGATAAAAACGCGGGACATAAAAAATCAAACAAAATGCAAAGCCTTATTCCCTGTTTACAGAAGAAAGAAAAAGTTGTAATATATTTATATACATACTATTCTCAAATATATCCAAAGTCAACTCAAACAATAAAAAAATATTAAAAAATAAAAAATAAAAAATAATAATATATATATATATATATATTCTCTCATAACCTACATGCATAAACAATTAAATGTATAACTATATACAATTATAGTGTGTAATACATAAAGTATAATATATACAATCCTAAATAATATAATTTTATAAAGCAAGAATTTGGACATTACTAAATATGAGATTGTAAAATGCATCAACAAGTTTCTCAATTTAGTTGACGCAGAAGAGGTAAAATATAATACCAGTACTTCAACACTAAAAAAACATATGAGAACTAAAAAATAATAATATTTATTTATAAAATAGAATTGTATACCTAGTTTGTAGATGTAGAAACTGTCCTGTCACTTGAAAAATATAACTTCAAATTCATTTAAAGATGAATTGAAGTATCTTGAATGCTATAGACTTTTGTTCCAAAATGATTTGAAAGTCCAAAAAAATGATGCTTCACAAAAATGATAATTCTGTTAAGAAATTACCACAGAGAAAACAACAAAATAGGGAAGTTATCATCATATATTATAGTTGCTTGTAATCTTGATGCCACCAAAGCTGAGAAAGAAAAAATGACAAACATAAATACAATTAAATGTGATATACATATAAATCATGAAATCTAAAATTAAATCATAGGAAGAGATCAAGTAAAAGTAAAGATTTTGCGATTAGCAATTGTATAACTAACCTTTCATCATACGCTTGTTTGATATTATTCAATATCTGTATTTATAAATTTGAAAAAAATCATCTTCATTCAATATAGGCAAATGAAGAGACAAGAGTTTTAACAAATTAATTTATGGAAAAGAGGGTTTTGAAAACTGATACACATTTTTTTATCTTCCATTTTCTTTAATATCTTTAATTTCACATTTAATTGGATAATGTATTTAAACATTTTTTTAACGATTTAGTTTGGAAAGGTCTTAAAACAAAGTTAATGGTTGACTATGATAAATAATGTAATGTGAATTTTCATATTTTTTCCAGTTTTTTATGATATTCAGCAAGCTTAGAGGTAAATTAAAGTTTAATATATAATTAATAATTAATGAGATGATGTATAATTTTTTATTTAGTGTAGGGGTAAAATGGTAATCTAACTTTACACTTTGGAGCTTCCCACTTATAATAATATATGATATATGATATGATGAATTGAAAATGGGCAATTTGGGGATTAAAAACATTATATAGGACTTAAGGTAGAAGGTCAAACGTCATAATTTTGATTTAAAACGATTAAGGAAAAGACCAAAAGCCCTTTAAAATAACTGTCGGACTCAACCTACGGTTCAAACCTACGGACTGTACGGTTCAATCATGGACTAAGTACTAGGACCATAATGGTACCCATCTTTTGATGGAATGTTTCCACGGATCGTAGGTCTTCCTACGGCCCGAAGGAACCAACCGTAGAAACCCATGTTTACCCTAAAATTTTCACCAAGTCTGGGACTCACCTACGAGACCTATCTACAACTTGTATATAGAATGACGGACCATCTTGGTGAACCATAAAAAGGGTTACTGGGACTTGATTTTAGAAAAAAATATATTTTCCCCTTCCTACGGTTGCCATCTACGACCCATAGAAGCTTCTCTGATCCGTCAAAGGGAACCGTAGACACAACCTGCAACCCAAAACAATTTTCCTTCTTTTCCAAATCCGAGGTGTTACACAGAGTCATGTGAATCATAGTTAGCCAAGCCAAGGATTCACTTGGGGCTAGCAATGATCTCCGAGTGCCAGTCATGTCTAGGGTGTAGGCTCGAGGCATGACATTAACAAAACAAACAAACAAAAAGTTTTCATTTAGGCTCAAAATTATGGAACAATGAATTATGCAATCATTTTGGAATGGAAAATCTTATAAGTCAAGTGATCTAAATTCAAAAAAAGGTTATGATCATTTTCTAATCCACTAGCTTACAACCAACACTGTAACAATCCAGATTCAAGAAGGGAAAAATTTCAGATTTTCAGAAGTTGCAGGTACCACCGACGGAAGCCACCTACGGATCGTCAGTCAGCTCCGTCGATGGGCCAGTAAACTTTCAGTTTCACACTTCAGATTTCAGCCCTCAGTCGCGAACGATGGTCGACCAGTATGGACCGTTAGTCGACTCACGGCTCATCAATCAGCTCTGTTGATGGGCCAGTCAACTTTCAGTTTCAGACCCCAAATTTCAGCCTTCAGTCGCGAACGACGGTCGACCAGTACGGACCGTCAGTCGACGAACGGTCCGTCAATGACTCTGATAGCTTTTAAGTCAAGGGTCTTTTGGTCTTTTCCTTGTTCGTTTGGCCCCTAAACTACGTCGTTTAGACCCTAAAATTATGAGGTTTTAGTCAGTTTAAGCCTAAAAACATAACTATAACTTACCCTTGTCAAATCATTAATCAAAACTTAGAAAAATTAGAGCGTAAGAAGAGAAAAGAGGTCAAGAACCCTAGTTCAAGAACGCAACAAGGTTCCATCAGTTCCAACCCCAAAATCAAAAGATTTCTCCGTGAAATTCGTCACCAGGTATGTGGGATTTCACTAGTGGGTTCCTTTCACCCATTAGGTCCCTAGTTTTCAGTCAGATTCTTGATTCCCTCAATATCATCTAGACCTAGGGTTAGAATTGTTGGGTTTTAGCTGTTAGAATGATCCAAATCAGATTATTATGTTATTACTTAGTTTATTGCATGAATTTCAGAACTCTAGCTATGTAGTTCCTTAGTTCTTGAATTACACATGCTAGGCCAGATATTTCAGCTATTTCAGATATACATGCCTCAGCATATGTCATTATCAGTTTATTAATGTGCATTCTCAGTTCACATATCATTTTGAGCTATCCAGTGAATCACAGAAATTCAGTCATAATATATTAATCACTTAATCCATTTGGAGTATCATAATACCGAGTTGGACTAGGGTTCAACATACCCGAATAGTCCCAGAACTACGAGCCACGTAGGTTGTAAGTCCCCTCTGTGGGCATCATTTTAGTGATCACGTCAGCATGCCTCTATACCTTTGGCCGGGTATATTGGGTCCTCTCGATGGGGCGTATACATCGGACTCCACATTTATCTCATGTGGTTTTATTATCGGTTATTAGTAGCTACCACAGTTCAATCAGATTCCATTGCATTGACCATATTTCAGTACAGTCAGTATTCAGTCTTAGCATGTTATAAAATGGTCATTGCATTCAGTTAGCTCAATATTCAATATCTATATCATGTTCAGATTACACTCTTACTTTATTGCTTGTTCAATTATATGTTTATTTCAACTTTACTCTATCCTGCATGCTCAGTACCTTTCAAGTACTGACACATACGTTGTGCTACATCTTCTCGTGATGTAGGTTCAGGTCCTCATCATCCAGATTACGCTTAGATCGGTTCTCGATCTTCAGTTCAGTAGCATCAGTGGTGAGTCCTCATTCTTCGAGGACTAGTGACATGTTTATCTTTATTGCTTTTAGATTTTAGTTTTAGTTTTGCTAGATCTAGTTGGGGGCATGTCCCAACATTTCTAGTCAGTCTAGAGGCTTATTTCAGACATAGTTAGTTTCAGCTTTAGTCTTAGATTTTGATTTCTCTTTTGTACTCAAACTCGCAGTTTTCATATATTCAGATATAGAATGGGTATTCCCCATCTCTTTCATTCTCATGATATTTAAGTTTCCGCATCAGTTTTGTTATCATAGTATGCTTATGTTATGCCAGCAGGATTAGCTTGGGGTCACTCGTAATCTTAGGTCCTGTGTCTGCGTCCAGGGGGTAGCCTCGGAGTGTGACAGGATCAATCAAGGCAAGTGCTAGATGCATACACAAATAATTAATGATGCAGAAATTGCTCACATCCACATGGCACAGAACTGCACAATCAATTCCTAACTATCAAGTTTTATGCCTACATATGAGCATATTTGTCACATACATAGGCCTCCAATGTAATACATAGATCCTCAACCATCATTATAATCAAAGATACGTTGATGTCATACAAAATATAACATATATTGTCACTCTTTACTATTGCAACTATTTTTTCATTCTTTTAGAGACACGTCTCTATAACACTTATAATACTAGGAGTACGGTATATCAGTGAAGCCCTAAGCTTCAGGAATTGGTGTAGAGGCTTTTGTATCTCCTAAAACATAAATAGTGGTGCCGATAGTGGCTGACGCACTCAATGAGACCTCAAGAGTCCCCTCAGAAGCTGGTGGTGCAGTAGTAAGAGTTTGAGACTCCCTCACAACATCAACTCCACTAATAAGTCCTACCTTTGTTGGCACTAAGTTGGATGAAGCTCTACCCACACAAGTTTCAACTCATCTAACCTCAGCTCCTCATCAACCTTCGACCTCCTCTGAGTTTCAATATATCTTCATGCTCCTTGTCTCTATTCATGTGTTTTCTATTCTTTGATTTCTTTCTCTTCTTATCTTCCTCATGAGGGCGCTTGACCGAGGCCTTAGGAAGAAAATTCAATAAGTCAACAAGAGACTCCTCCCCCTCCAATTCCACAATATCTGGAATTGAAAACACCTCTATTGTCCTCTATTTTATATGTATGGGCTAAAAATCCCAAAGGTAAAAAAAGTATTGTACAGGAGTACTTAACGCAGAATCTCTTGAGTCCACATGTGTTGCATCTCTTCCCAAGTTTACATGCTGATGTTCATATAAATCTTCATTTTCTCTTTTTTTTCTGGCCATAAAATTTTTACAAAATTATAAAAATCAAATAGGGAAAGGACAATGAACTTAAAAACGACAATAATAATACCAATATATAGAGGAACGATATGTTTTATTGTGACTTCCTTAACTTTGCTTGCCAATATTTGAAGGGATATCATGTTCAGATAAGTAGTTAACTTCTCCTCGATTTTTTTTTATGTAAACTCCCTTACAAGATTCAGTACATGTTCCAAGTATATAATGTTTGGTCAACTTGTTACCGCGAATATGCGGTTTACATCTCGGTGTCACCTGCAAATTAAACTCTTTTAATGACCATGCATACATAGAGTCAATCTCATTACTTATTCTAATATAATTTTCTTGAGTTCACCTGCAATGCTTCTTCACTTTGGCTTAATTTCTTCTTTATTTCACGAACTTCCCCATATACAATAAAATTGTAAACCTCAACCAAAGATCAATTTTTTTGTTTGTCTGCATATGATGGTAAACCTGTTTGCCAGAAATTATTGAATATTTATTTTGTCACAATCTGATCACAATAAACTTACGTAATATATTTTGTTAGAAAGAAAACATGTATATTATTCAAAAGGAAACTTACATTATCGATTATTGAACCACCTGGACAAGAAGTATCCTTGATGATCCAATTTTTCCTTCTCTATTCAAATGTATAAGTATGTACGTAATGCATATTTTTTTGGTATCATCTCATTATGCAACCAAAACAAGTTGTATTTATGGAATCCAAATTAATCCATTATCTATTATCAAAAGGTAATAATTAGGATGAAGTGGGGAGCATCAAGTGGTACACAAGATATTGGAGCATCAACATTTTATATTCTAAAGGATTATGGATACGATGGATTCTATTTCTTCTCAATATGAGTAACTGTTTCTGTGGTTTATTTTGTTTTCATTTTTCCCATTTCAACTTCTGTTATTTTATGGGTAAAATGACTTACTTCTACTTCTACCTAGATTGCTAGGCCAGACCTTATATAAAAATATTAATCAAATTTTGTAACAAGATCAATGATGGTTGTGGTTATGCATCTCTTAAGATTCACTAAATAATTGGATGTGAGATGAAAACTTCCATCCTAAATGAAAATTTCATTTCAAAACAACTTTTTTTTAGGAAAAATAAATTTTAAAAGCTTCTCTTTCTAAGAATTATTTTTAAAGTGATCGCAACCTCTGGATTTATCACAAATTAAATTTATTTCAACCATAGGAATGTTATTTCTCTTTTAATTTGGTCAAAACTAAGATGATTGATCTCCTCTAGGAAAAAAATCATGAAAAGCTTAGATTCATCTAACTAGTACTTGTTATTCATGAAATGACTATATGCAAATATTATTAATATAATTATCATTTCTAGTAAAAAAAGGGATGAAATAAGATAAGATCACTTGAGATAACTTGGTCAGATCATAGGTTGTTTTATATATTGATGAATGAGTTCATTCGTGTGAAATTATGCTAAGTGGAGGTGTCAAATCTTTTGTGGAAGAAAAATTTCTGAAAATACTTATCATTTCTTAGCATGAATTTCACCAATTTCATACATTCACCGATATCGCCTTACTCCATCTGTTATCAATTAACACCATCATTATCCACCGTTATTAAATACCACCATCAACCACTCAAAACTATTATCCTCAACCCTCACCACTATCCATCACTACAATAAGTCAACACTAACACTAGCTACTATTTATAATTATTATTGACATCAATCATCAAATCATCCAACTATCAACCACCACCAAACTACTTTCATTACAAATATGCCTACTATCTACACACCATTATTAGTGAACATACAATCCTCAATTGACATTCATAACCACCATCACTAGCCATATAATTTTCTTGAAATATTTTATTGATGTAGTATGTTTTCATAAAATTTAATGGCTTAAATGACACATATATTATGATTAGAATTATTGTAACACACTCATACTTTACGGGAGGTCTTATGACTCGCCTAGATATTTTTGTTAAAATACTTTTGACATTTATCGGGTGAGCTGAATAAAAAAACCCCAAGTTTTCTTATTTTGTTTGTATACACATTGATCAACAGGAAAAACGTCACGACCCAATTGAGGTCCATGACCGGTGCTAAGGGGGAGAATCCAAAAGCAAGCCTTACCAGAATTCTACAGAAAATCAGACAGAGTTCCTTTTGTTTTTGGGCCTATCCTGAATTTTTTCTATCTAAGAAATCCGCAACACAACTAATAGCAACTACAAGTCAAGACATAATATCCACCGATGATCTAATTGAGACACGATAATACCAATTTATCTCAAAATACAAAAAATGAAGTTCCAAACTAGTCACTTGACTACAATACGAAGGAATACTCATGACTCAAATAAAAGGAACGACAAATGGAGCGACTCTAAGAGTTTAAAAAGAGAAACATAGCAAATCGATAAATTTCTTGCCACACGAAGCAATGTGGGGCTCACCAGATGCTACCAAATCACACTCTCTAGTTAAAGAAATCCTCGTCAACCACCTGAGTTCTCTGTAAAAACATTAGCGAGGAGTGAGACGCTAGCTCAGTGAGTAACAATATTTAACCACAACCATTTTAACGAGGGAAAAGTCAGAAAATATGCTAGTGTGATAATCAAAATGATAAAATCAATGCCCTTTCAGAAACGATACAATATTCCATCTTATTTTCCTCGTGTAAGCAAAATCAATGTAAACACTTAGTACTAAACTTAGAAATACACTTTCATATCAAATCTTATAGCTGGGGGATTTCCAAGGATGAATTATGTAATCAGTGTGGCCTTCTCTTTAAGAAGTAACCAATAACGGTGAACTCCTCATAAAGGAGTTAAATATTCATATCGGTAGATCCCTACTCGAGGAATATCAGTAACAGTATGCTAGTTCTACCTTCCCACTAGCAAGGGCTTTATCGATAATCTGTCACTACAAGGTGCACCAGGTCTAACGAATCCGCCGTTAGCTACGGGATTCATTAAGGTCTACTTCCATTTATACTTTTTTTGTAATCAGTAGAAACATTTTAAAATGGTATAAGACATTCAAGTTCTTATCAAATCATACTATATAAGACTTTAATCAAAATATGTGTGAAAGTACTAATTCTCAAGTAAATGTTAAACTCTTTCGATAGCGGCAATCATATGTCAAGTTTCAATAAATATATCTTATAAAAATGAGTTCATCTCAAATAACTATTTCGGTATCATATCAAGTAAAAGACTTGTCTCATATGCAAGTTCAAAGCTTTTCAGTAAATATTTTTTTATAAATCATGTATAAACCATGAAAGTTATAAAACACAAATTGTGGTAAGACAGTACTTGTGTTGAAATACCAAACTTGTCACATCTATAATCACGTCATAATAATCTCGTGTTACTTCCTTCATTTAGGATAATTCATACTACATTAAGATATTCTGCCCTCGACGTTCCTTGATTAACTCTCAATCTGTCAATTTATATCTAGTTTGTACTTCAGATCACGGAAAACAGCCTCATTGATGATTATTTCACACTATAATAAACAAAACTAACCTCACTGTAAATCAACTCTTCTTTGGTTTATGACAAACTATAAAAATTTATCCAATCATTTAACGTACTTAGTCAAATCATAATAATATAATAGATTCCTCTATCTTTTTGACCCTTATTTCTCTAACTTACAATCCCAATTCGATAGTCATGAATCTACGAATTTAAATATATAACTAAGTTTATAAACTTACTTGATTTTCTCCTTCTCTCTTTGCTTAACAGCCTTAGGCGATTGATTCTTTTTCCTTCATATCGTTACTTCATCGGAAAGAGAGGTTGAACCACACTTCTGTTCTCTCTTTTTGCTTTTAAGAATTGCTGACCAGCGTACTTCCCCTCGAAACCCTTTATCTGGGCCCTTTGCCTTTCATTCTGCGTATGTCCCCTCTCCTTTTCAAGCTTCCTCTATTTCTCCTTTAAAATTTTCTTCTTCTTGATTGATTCACGCAACGAACCCATATCCTTAATCCCCATTCTCTTTTTTTTTTCTTTGTACTGAAGGTGGTAGCCGTGGTTGCTTAGGGCTTTTAGCCCAATCTCTTTTTTTCTTCTTTTTTTTAAACAAAGCAAAATTACATATATGCCCTTATTTTTTGATATAGGGTATTACATTCTCCCAACCATAAGAAATTCGGTCCTCGAATTTATAATAAGTGTGTTTCTGAAGATTGAAACAAGAGAGGATACTTGATTTGCGTATTATTTTCCAATTCCCAAGTAGCTTCTTCAATGGTATGATTTCTCCATACGACTTTCATGGACACAATTTCTTTTGACCTTAACTTTCTTACTTGTTTGTCCACAATAGTTACAGGTTCCTCTTCATATGTTAAGTTCTCATCAATCGGTATAGTCGATGCTTCAAGTATATGAGAGAAATTTGAGGTGTACTTCCTTAACATAGAAACATGGAATATTGGATGGATGAAAGATATTTCAGGAGGAAGTGCCAATTGATATGTCACTCCTCCTATCCGGTCAAGTATCTCATACGCTCCGATATTTATCTAGCTCAATTTACCTCTTTTCCCAAATCGTATTACACCTTTCATAAGGGGACTTAGGAAGATTTAGTCTCTAACTATGTACTCGTAATATCGTTTCCTTTTATATGTATAAGATTTTCATGCTTTTGAACTATTAGTAACTTCAGTCTGATTAGTTGAACCTTGTACATTACCAAGCTTGATCCCAAATCCTAATACATCATCATCATCAACTTCGAACTATTTGGTACAAAAACAACATCACCTAACATACACAGCTTCATATAGAGTCTTCTGAGAGGTTGACTGGAAGTCATTATTGTAGGCGAATTCCGACAAGGGTAAGTAAAGGTCCTAATAACATTTAAATTTTGTAAAACAAGCTCTTAACATATCCTCAAGGATTTGTACATTACGTTCGAAATGCCCGACTGTCTACGGATAAAGTGCAATACTAAAATTTATTCGTGTACCCAATGTTCCTTGAAAAGCTTCTCAAAAGCATAAAGTAAACAGTGATGCTCTGTTAGCTAAGATGGACACTAGGCTCGTGGAGTTGAAAATTTTTGTTCAAGTATTTTTCTGCAAATATTTCTTCATTTTATCTATTTGAATGGTAAGAAGTGTGATGGCTTTGTAAGCCGATCTAAAATTACCCGCATAGGTTCATAACCTCTAAGGATTCGTGGTAGTGCGGTCATAAAATGAGTAGTAACTCTTTTCAATTTCCATTATGGAATCTTAAACAATAGTAGTAGTAATGTTAGATGCTTATACTCATCTTTAACATGTTCGCAAGTCAGCCACTAGAAATGAAGTTAGCAATATCACTCTTTATAAGTTCCCACCAATACACTTTCTTCATGTATTTTAGTAGATCCAGGATCTACAATGTATTAAGCGTTATAGTCCTGAAGAATAACCTCTCTCATATCATCTATGCTCGATTATCATAACGATTCTCATAATCAGCCACTTAGTCCAAACACAACATAACTGTCAATACTCATATCCATGTCTTTACACACTATAACCTTATTTCAATATTCACACAATTGTAATCCTTGTATTTGGTGATCTCGATGTTCTCTACCAATAAAGACTTGGCCTAAACATAAGCCAACAACGTCTCTAAGTTTCTCACTAATTTGATATCCATATCCTCGAGTGTGTACACCTCTTAGGTCAAAAGTCTATTCACAAGAGCTATATGTCAACTAGCTCTTGAATTTGCTTCTCAATGCATCTATCTTAACATTGCCATTTTCTGGATGACACTAAAAAGTAAATTTTACAATCATCGTGTAGCTTCCTCTGGTGGGTTAAGTTGAAGAATTAAATCTTTCTGATGGAACATAAGTACCAAGCTCTCATATTCTGTATAAATCTCATTAGATTCGTTGTGTAAATATTGTATCTGAATCTATCGTGCAAAATCATTGAACCATCTTTAAATTATAAGTAGGATAGTTGACTTATGCTTATTCAAGTGTCTCGAGGCACAACCACATGACCTTTCTACATGAGAACTTATCATAATATCACCCTTAAAGCCTCAAGGAGCACTCTGAACCCTCTGAAACCTAATGGCAAGTCTAACATTGTTATGGTGATCAAATATGTATTGAGCTTCTAAAATCTCCACTCATAATTTACCTCTACTGAAACTTTGCTTCCTTTTCTGTATATAACTTGATCAATAACACAACTATTCTATAGAAATACTCCACCAAACATTTGTGGTAGACTGTCGAGTGCTTCTTTCAATATACACAATGATTCCAATTTGTTGAGACACTTTCACTTAAATTTTTTTGACATAAAGTTGATATTTTTGTTGTGTTTAAAATACAATCCTTATATGTTCCTTGTGTTCCTTCTAGGTTATGAGAATACACCTAGAATTAATTAATAACCATTGGCACCAACTTTCAAGCAAAGTCTTGGAAATCTGACTCATTAAGTCCATAAATGCAACTAGGGCATAGGTAAGTCCAAAATATACGAATTAATTTTTTTTTCATCTATTGAGTTCTGAAAGCTATCAAAAAGATATTTTCCTCCACTTCCAAGCTTACAATAACCAATCCAAAAATCAATATTCAAGAATTTGGTGGCTCTATGTTGTAACTAATCAGGTAGGTCATTTATATGAGGCAATGGTACTTATTGCCTATTGTTACATCGTTCAACAACTATTAATAGTCAATACATATTCTCAAGTACCTAACCTTTTCCATGAATCATTATATTCTTTCATAATAGAGTTTTGGCTAATAAAAGTTAAAAAAATGTCCTTTTAGCCATTTTCCTAAAATTATATACTTATTAATTTTTAATAGAGATTTTTTTATATTAAGATGTATAATAATAAGCAGTCTTATTATTTAGTATTTAGATCTTAATACATTATCTTAATATTGAAATGTATATTCAAAGATTCATGTACATCTTATCATTTAGATATGCGTTCATATTTTGACCTAGAGAATTTTTCTTTATTTCGTGAAACAATTAACATTAAAAAGTTGTTCAAGCACCCATCAAGATATTTTTGTACATGACTTAAAAGAAAATAAATTAAACAAATTGTAACTGGAGAAACTTTTCTAAAGTTTACCTCCAAAACATCAGCTTTTACTTCATCAAGTGCGATAAAAGATATCGGAACTTCCATTAATATTCCATCCTCGTCATCCTCAATTTTGTGTTGCTTCTAGTAGAAAATATGAAGAAAAAAAGTAAGATCTTATGTAAAACAAAAAATTAAAGTGCTAGAACACCCAAAAAAATAAAAGAAAAAGATGAGTGTATATCAATCATATGCATTATGTAACAATATTAATGATGATTGTGGTCATGTATCACTTAAGATTCACTAAATTCACTTTAGAGGATGTGCACAACCTAGGTCTGTCACAAATTAAATTAAGTTCCACCATAGCAATAATTTTTTAAAATTAATTTGGCCAAACGTAAGATGATCGATTTCCTCTTTTCTTACATACATTTACCAGAACTTGCATTCTGGAATAAATAATTTAATTTTATTCATTGCATTGGTATGTGAAATGATGCTATCTGTTTATTATTACTAAAAATGTCCTCCGTAGCCAAATATATTATATACATTTCTTAAAGAAGGATAAAATAATAGGAGATCGTTTGACGTAGTTTGTATATGTCATAGGCTGTTTTGTAGATGTATCAGTTCATTCATGTATAATTGTGGTAAGTGAAAGTGTCAAGTATCATATGGAAGAAAGATGGCTCAAAGGACTTACCAAATTATTCACACCTGAAAAATGAAGTACATTAACATGTATTGAGATATTTATTGTACACGTCAGCATCAAGTTAGTTAGGATTTCAGTTAGTTAGTTTAGCTCATAGATTACAGATGTATATTATTAATCAGTTAGAATCATTTAGTTGATTTGTATAAATAGTTGTTTGTTCATTGTAATCAATACTACTTTGCATTCTATCAATAATATCAGAGAAGCTTTCTCCTCTCAATTCTCTCTAGATTTATCTAGCTCCATTAATGGAGGTTCAGTAGTATCCACCATTTTAGGTGTGTTTTCATTTCTCTGCTTTACAGTCTCAACATGGTATCAGAGCTAGTGTAGATCATTGTTCTTCTCGTCGTCGATTTCCAGTGTTCGTCTCAGTTCTTCTCGATCTTCATTTCCTACCATCATATTCGTGAATCGAGTTCATCATGGTCGAAATCACAGGCCAGAGCTCCACTGCAACAGGAGGAAACACAATCGATGTAAGTAATCCTCTTTACATCCATCCATCTGATAATCCAAATTTGATTTTGGTTCCAGTCAATTTTGAAGGAGTCGGTTATCGATCATGGAGACGAGGTGTAATGAGGTCATTGTCTGTGAAAAACAAGTTAGGATTTATCACGGGAGAGCTTAGACGACCTTCTTTAACCTCACATCAGTATCACCAATAGGAGAGGTGTGATAACATGGTCACATCATGGATTCTTAACTCTCTTAGCAAAGATATTCCATATAGTGTAGAATATGTTTCTGATGCTGTAGAATTGTGGAAAGAGTTAGAAGATCGATATGATCAAACGAATGGTGCTAAATTGTTTCAAATTCAAAAGGATATTAATGATCTAAATCAGGGAGTACTTGATGTTACTGTGTATTGCACTAGGATGAAGAAACTCTGGGAAGAATTGAGTAATTTGAGTATTAAGAACCAGTGCAGTTGTGGGGGAAAAGAGACTATGCATAAGGCAGATCAAGATAGTAGACTAATTCAATTTCTAATGGGTCTTAATGAAGTTTATACTGTTATTAGAGGTATGATGAATCCATTGCCTTCCATGGCCCAGACCTTTGCATTACTTGTTCAGGAAGAGAAATAAAGGGAATTTAAGCCACACAGTCAGATGTTTGCTGAAGGTAGTTCAATGAATTCTTCTATGAATGTTGGTTCATCAAGTTCATCAGGTGGAGGGTTGACTTCTACCAATACCGGCTCATCGAGTTCTTCAGGAGGAAAGACGTTCTGGACAAACTATTCATCTAGCAACTACCCTGCAAATAATAGGTCTAGACCTTTTTGTGAACATTGCAGGAGACCAGGGCACACTGTTGACAAGTGTTATAAGATACATGGTTATCCCAACCAAGGGAACACTTCTAATGGACATAATTTCAATCAGAATGGACAGAATTTCAATCAGCAAAGATACAACAATGCTCAGAACCAGAAGGCACCAGCCAATTATAATGCAAATCATAGTTATACTAAAGGTAAAGGGGTGGCAACTAATGTTTTTGCAGATCCAAACATGGGAGAAACTGATGAACCTCATCCAACTTGCAATGCTAATCTGGCCAGTGAACAATATAGCCAACTTATTAATCTGCTGCAACACTTCCAATTGGGAAAATCAGGAGATGCTAATTCTGAGGATGGATACTGGATTCAGGAGCTACACACCACATGACTTTTAACATCAATCACCTCTCAAACATTACTAACCTGCCATACCATCTCTTAGTTAAGTTACCAAATTGATACAAAGTTAAGGTGACTAAAGTTGGAAATGTTAGGCTTAATGACATGATCACACTGTTTAGAGTTCTTTTCATTCCTTCCTTCAAGTACAACTTAATCTCTATTAGTTTCTTGGCTCTACATCTCAATTGCATTGCCTCATTTTCTAACTCATCTTGTGTCCTGCAGGGCCCTTCAATGAAGAGGCCTCTGGAGATTGGTAGAGAACAAGATGGGTTATATTTCCTTTGCTCAGACTGCCTGAAAAAGAGCAGTCCATTCATCTCACAACAAAGTTCAACTCAGTCGCAAAGTTCATCTTCAACAAAGTGTTTTTTCCATAATAATAAGATAGGCTCTGAATGCCAATGTTTTTCTCATTCTTGTAGTTCCATTTCTCATCCCTGTAATCTTTCACTCAATGTAAGAAATTTCAATTCTAAGTCTGTTAAATCTACTGTAATGAACACCATTCCTAGTAATGCAAATAATGTACTTTCTGATTCTATGCCTCTTTTACATCATGAATCTTGTAATGACTTGATTTGGCACTACAGACTTGGCTATGTACCCTTTGTGAGAATGAAGGGAATTTCATCCATTCCTGTAACTTTTTCCCCCAAACAACCTTTTACTTGCAACATATGTCCTATGGCAAGGCAAACCAGACTCCCTTTTCCACCTAAAACTCACACCACATCAAAAATATTTGAACTACTTCATGTTGACTTATGGGGACCTTACCATATACCTACCCATGACAACTTCAAGTATTTCATCACCCTAGTTGATGACTTTAGCAGAACTACATGGACACATTTATTGAGCTGCAAAAGCTATGCTTTACATATCATACAGTCATTTGTCAACATGGTATAAAACCAGTTTAAAACCAAAGTCCAAACCATAAGATCAGACAATGGCCTTGAATTTGTAAACCAAGAATCTATTCTTTACTTTCAGTCCAAAGGAATACTGCACCAAAAATCCTGTCCTTATACACCACAACAAAATGGTATGGTAGAAAGAAAGCATAAGTACCTCCTAGAAACAGCCAGGGCCCTTCTTTTCCATTCCAAATTACCAACCAAATATTAGGGAGAGTGCATACTTACAACCACATACATAATAAATAGACTTCCTTCTGCCCTACTTCAAAACAAATGTCCATTCACCAAATTGAATAATCAAGAGCCCCAATATTCTCACATGAGAAATTTTGGCTGTCTTTGCTTCCCCACTACACCCAAACATCACAGAAACAAATTTTAACCAAGAGCTACTCCCCATGTATTCATAGGATATCCCTTTGGTATCAAAGGCTACAAGGTGCTAAGTCTGAGCAGCAAGAAAATACACATTTCTAGGGATGTTGTGTTTCATGAATCAGTATTTCCTTTCTCCAATATCTCTAATTTTTCCATTAGCAATCCTTCTTCCAGTTCTACATTTGATAATGATATTTTTGATAATGATAATTTTGATCCTGTTTCTTCAGAAACTGGACAGTGTGATCCTGTACATTCTTCCACCTCAACTTCACCTCCCTCACCAAGCTTTTTGCCCTCTGAACCTACTCCTCCCATCAGGAAATCCACTAGAACCCATAAACCTCCTGTTTATCTTAAAGATTACCTCTATACTGGACACCAACCTACACAGACTTCTTTACATGCCTCCTTTTCTGATCACCATCACATAGCTTCTGCATCCTTGTATCCTGATAGTCAGTCACTCATATTGAGTGTGTCACATGATTGTGAACCATCATCATTTAATGAGGCAGCAATGAATCCTGCTTGGCAAGCTGCAATGACACAAGAGTTGACTGCCCTTCATGATAATGACACTTGGGATCTTATGCCTCTTTCTTTTGGTAAGAAGGACATTGGGTGTAGATGGGTTTATACGATAAAGGATAAAGTTGATGGGAGCATAGAAAGGTACAAAGCAAGGCTAGTTGTGAAATGTTACACTCAGCACTATGGGATAGATTATACAGAAACCTTTTCTCCAGTCATCAAAATGACAATTGTGAGAGCTTTAATAGCTACTGATGTGAAGAAGTACTGGAATATATATTAGTTGGATGTAAACAATGCCTTCCTTCATGGAGAGCTACATGAAGAAGTATACATGGACATTCCACAAGGGTTGGATATTCACACCAAAGGTATGGTCTGTAAACTCAAGAAATCACTATATGGCCTAAAGCAGGCAAGCATGCATTGGTATGCCAAACTATCTGATGCCTTAAAGTCCAGAGGCTACAGTCATTCCCTAAATGATTATTCTTTGTTCTATAGAAAACAGGGTCTTTCCACTGTGTTTATAGCTGTCTATGTTGATGATATTCTACTAACTGGAACTGATCTTGAAGAGATTGGTCAACTAAAGGCTTTTCTCCATAACCAGTTCAAAATCAAAGACCTGGGGAAGCTGCACTATTTCTTAGGTTTGGAAATCTTCTATACATAAACTGGGATGCTTATATCACAGAGGAAGTTTGTACTTGATCTTCTCAAAGAATATCACTGCACAGAGTACTCTAGTCTTGCTTCACCCCTTGATTCGTCAATCAAACTCAAAGCCAATGAAGGGAAACATGTAGCAGATCCCAATTCATAGAGAAAGTTGATTGGAAAGTTGAATTTTCTCACCAACACCAGATTAGATATTGCATATGGGGTACAACAACTCAGTCAGTTTATGCAGGATCCTAGAGAACCTCATATGTAGGCTGCTTATCACTTGCTTAGGTACCTTAAAAAGGATCCAACCCTGGGTTTGCTTATGTCTTCTACTAATGATTACAAGGTCCAAGCGTTTTGTGACTCAGACTGGGCATCATGTCCTGATTCAAGGAAGTTTGTTACTGGTTATATTGTGTTATTGGGATCAAGTCCTATAAGTTGGAAGTCGAAGAAACAAGAAACTATTTCCCTTTCTTCAGTTGAGGCTGAGTACAGGTCTATTAGAAAAGTGGTTGGAGAGTTGGTGTGGTTAAGTAGATTATTTGAAGAACTGACTATACCATGTGATAGTCCTTTTCCTGTATACTGTGATAACCAGTCATCCTTACAAATTGCCAAAAATCCTGTATTCCACGAAAGAACCAAGCATATTGAAATTGACTGCCACTTTGTCCGAGCCAAGCTTCAAGAAAGGTTGATTTCATTACATCATATTGGCACTGGTGATTAACTTGCTGACATTCTCACCAAAGCACTCACTGGAGTCAAACATGCTACAGTCCTAGACAAGTTGGATGTCCTAGTCGCACCTCCAACTTGAGGAGGGGTATTGAGATATTTATTGTACACATCAGCATCAAGTTAGTTAGGATTTCAGTTAGTTAGTTTAGCTCATAGATTACAGTTGTTAATCAGTTAGAATCATTTAGTTGATCAGTTGTATAAATAGTTGTTTGTTCATTGTAATCAACACTACTTTGCATTCTATCAATAATATCAGAGAAGCTTTCTCGTCTCAATTCTCTCTAGATTTCTCTAGCTCCATTAATGGAGGTTCAGTAGTATCCTACATTTTAGGTGTGTTTTCGTTCCTCTGCTTTACAGTCTTAACATGGTATCAGAGTTGTCATGGGTAGGTATATGGTAAGGTCCCCATAAGTCAACATGAAGTAGTTCAAATATTTTTGATGTGGTGTGAGTTTTAGGTGGAAAAGGGAGTCTGATTTGCCTTGCCATAGGACATATGTTGCAAGTAAAAGGTTGTTTGGGGGAAAAAGTTACAGGAATGGATGAAATTCCCTTCATTCTCACAAAGGGTACATGGCCAAGTCTGTAGTGCCACAACAAGTCATTACAAGATTCATGATGTAGAAGAGGCATAGAATCAGAAAGTACATTATTTGCATTACTAGGAATGGTGTTCATTACAGTAGATTTAACAGATTGAGAATTGAAATTTCTTACATTGAATGAAGGATTACTGGGATGAGAAATGGAACTACAAGAATGAGAAAAACATTGACATTGAGAGCCTATCTTATTATTATGGAAAAGACACTCTGTTGAAGATGAACTTTGTGACTGAGTTGAACTTTGTTGTGAGATGAATGGACTGCTCTTTTTCAGGCAGTATGAGCAAAGGAAATATAACCCATCTTGTTCTCTACCAATCTCCAGAGGCTTCTTCATTGAAGGGCCCTGCAAGACACAAGATGAGTTAGAAAATGAGGCAATGCAATTGAGATGTAGAGCCAAGGAACTAATAGAGATTAAGTTGTACTTGAAGGAAGGAATGAAAAGAACTCTAAGCAGTGTGATCATGTCATTAAGCCTAACATTTCCAACTTTAGTCACCTTAACTTTGTAACCATTTGGTAACTTAACTAAGAGAGGATATGACAGGTTAGTAATGTTTGAGAGGTGATTGATGTTAAAAGTCATGTGGTGTGTAGCTCCTGAATCCAGTATCCATAAATCATTTTTTGATTTGAGACAGCCACATGAAAGTTTATCAAAATCAATAGATGAGTTACAAGCTATGATACCTGCAAAGTTTGCAGCTCCACAAGTTATCTGCTCCTCAGAATTAGCATCTCCTGATTTTCCCAATTGGAAGTGCTGCAACAGATTAATAAGTTGGCTTTATTGTTCACTGGTCAGGTTAGCATTGCAAGTTGGATAAGGTTCATCAGTTTCTCCCATGTTTGGATCTGCAAAAACATTAGTTGCCACCCCTTTACCTTTAGTATACCTATGATTTGCATTATAATTGGCTGGTGCCCTTTGGTTCTAAGCATTGTTGTATCTTTGTTGATTGAAATTTTGTCCATTCTGATTGAAATTATGTCCATTAGAAGTGTTCCCTTGGTTGAGATAACCATATATCTTGTAACACTTGTCAACAGTGTGCCCTGGTCTCCTGCAATGTTCACAAAAAGGTCTAGACCTATTATTTGCAGGGTAGTTGCTAGATGAATAGTTTGTACTAAACATCCTTCCTCCTGAAGAACTCGATGAGCCAGTATTGGTAGAAGTCAACCTTCCACCTGATGAACTTGATGAACTAACATTCATAGAAGAATTCATTGAACTACCTTCAGTAAACATCTGACCGTGTGGCTTAAATTCTCTTTGTTTCTCTTCCTGAACAAGTAATGCAAAGGCCTGGGCCATGGAAGGCAATGGATTCATCATCAGAATGCTACCTCTAATAACAGTATAAACCTCATTAAGACCCATTAGAAATTGAATTTATCTCATATCTTGTTCTGCCTTATGCATAGTCTCTTTTCCCCCACAACTACAAACACAACTGCACTGGTTCTTAATACTCAAATTACTCAATTCTTCCCAGAGTTTCTTCATCCTAGTGTAATACACAGTAACATCAAGTACTCCCTGATTTAGATCATTAATATCCTTTTGAATTTGAAACAATTTAGCACCATTCGTTTGATCATATCGATCTTCTAACTCTTTCAACAATTCTACAACATCAGAAACGTATTCTACACTATATGTAATATATTTGCTAAGAGAGTTAAGAATCCATGATGTGACCATGTTATCATACTTCTCCCATTGGCGATACTGAGGTGAGGTTAAAGGAGGTCGTCTAAGCTCTTCAGTGATAAATCCTAACTTGTTTTTCACAAACAATGACCTCATTACATCTCGTCGCCATGATCGATAACCGACTCCTTCAAAATTGACTGGAACCAAAATCAAATTTGGATTATCAGATGGATGGATGTAAAGAGGATTACTTACATTAATTGTGTTTCCTCCTGTTGTAGTGGAGCTCTGGCATGTGATTTCGACCATGATGAACTCGATTCACGAATACGATGGTAGGAAATGAAGATCGAGAAGAACTGAGACGAACACTGGAAATCGACGACGAGAAGAACAACGATCTACATCGCTCTGATACCATGTTAAGACTGTAAAGCAGAGGAACGAAAACACACCTAAAATGGTGGATACTCCTGAACCTCCATTAATGGAGCTAGAGAAATCTAGAGAGAATTGAGACGAGAAAGCTTCTCTGATATTATTGATATAATGCAAAGTAGTGTTGATTACAATGAACAAACAACTATTTATACAACTGATCAACTAAATGATTCTAACTGATTAACAACTGTAATCTATGAGCTAAACTAACTAACTGAAATCCTAACTAACTTGATGCTGACGTGTACAATAAATATCTCAATAGAGTCCCATTAGTATCAGCTCAATTACACCAGCAGTAGGAACAATTTCCATATTTTAACTAGAGTGCAGTTAATTGCTGCTCAAAATGGACACTCGATGCGATGATATTTGAGCCACCAGAATTTGTTCATTGAGTAATCTCAAAACAGAATTTTTTGCACCAGCTCCATCTGGGTTTGCGTCTTTGCGGTTGTCAACTGGTGGGACAATCCCTCCAGTAGTAGCACTGTGGTAGAATTCCTTTCCTCATTAATTTATCCAAATCACCTTAGTACTGCTCAACCAAATCAAAACATTTTCTTAATAACTATGCTATTTATTCCCACGCTTCGAGCAAGAGTTCTATTTGAAGGCTTCCCACATTTACGTTAGGTTTTCAACTTCAATTACCTACACCAATTACGTTACGCTTCAATTTTACAAAGTACTTAAGTGTGTTTAGTCATGGATGTAGGAAGCAACTAGTTTCTTGATATATGTGGAAGTCGAAAATGAGATAATTTAATAGGAACGTTTGGGGAAGTGTATGATTATTGGTTGAAATATTTCTGCGATACTTTGTATCAAACATAAGCCAATCATCTGATGAATCAGATTGATATAAGTGAAACCTATGAAAATGGGATGTGATTTTTCGACCACCCTTCAAAAGAATATACAACAACTGGATATTCTTGTTTTGTACAGAACTGAATCCATTTGATTGAAACTTATTCTTCCATACTAAACACACCCTTTATCTCATAGCCTATTCCAAACATAATATATCTCACCTTTTATGTTTGGAATCTTTCTTTGCTGGATGTTCACATAGACTTCCTGTGAATGAATTAGTCTAAAAGAAAGGTAGCTGGTAGTTGATTTGTAGTTTCTGAATGACCCTTTCACTTTTGTTAGTTCTTATCACAAACACCATTTAAAAGATTCAATGTGATTAGTTTCATAATTAGCTTTAACTACTTAGAATATTAGCCCTTGTACAGAATTTGTTGAATAACCATGCATTGAGAAACTATAATAAATCATATATTAACATGCTATAACATGATTGAGAAAGCCTTTTCTCCAAGTGGATATGATAGTCACTACTAAAAAACTGCTAAAAATCGACGGATAGAAAAGCGATGTCATTTGCCAGACTGTCCGTCGCTTTTTAATAAAAAAAATTAAAATTATTTTACAAAAAGAGACGGACGTCACCTCTTAGTTCGTTGCTTTTTTGTTCGGATTTTTGCACCAAATATATATAAAATTAATAATTATTTATTTAATATAGATATAGACGTTGTCAGTCGCTTTTAATTAAAAATAATTATATATAAATTTAACAATAGCCACGTCGTCCGTCGCTTTTGAATTATTTTATTTTACTGATTATTTTTTTATGAAAGCGACGGACAACATCTTTATGTCCGTCGCCTCTTGATCAAATTATTGGTCAAATATTTTAAATAAGCGATGGACTGTATCTCTTTGTCCGTCGCTTTTTGGTCAAAATGTTGGTCAACTATTTATAAAAAGAGCAACGGACATAGAGATGTTGTCCGTCGCTTTTCATTAAATATCTGATACTTACAGACGCGATTTCCCCCATTTATGATTTCCCATTTCACATTCTCCTTCTCTCCACTCCGATCCTCACTGCCGCCGCCATCCTTCCATTTGTTGTTGCTGCCGGTTGGAGTCGTCAGGAGCTGCCGCCGCGAGCCTTCACCTGCCGGAGCTGCCGCCACCTCCTTCCCCTGCTGGAGCTGCCGCCACCTCCTTCCCCTCTCTCTCTTCATTATCTCCTTCTCCTTTAAGGTTAGGGTTTTATTTATCAAAAAAAATCAATTTGAGCTATATTTGAATTTTTTTAGTTATTTAATTGTAATTAGTTTATTGATTTTGTGTTTATTGATTGTTAGTTTGAATTAGGGATTATTAGTTAATTAGTGAATTGAAAATTTTAATGTTAGGATTAGTTTGAATTAGGGTATCTTAGGATTTGTTTGAATTTGGGTATTTCTTGAGTTAATTAGTTTGATTTTGGGATTGTAGGATTAGTGTGAATTAGGATATTTAAGGAGTTGTTTGAATTTGGGTATTATTTGAGTTACTTTGATTTTTGAATTTTAGGACTAACTAGAGTTTGAATTATATTTGAGATTTTAGGACTAATAGTTTGAATTTGGGATTAGGACTAGCTAGCTAGTTTGAATTTGGGATTTTAGCACCAGTTTGATTTTGGAATTTTAGGACTAGTTTGAATTTGTGATTTTAAGACTAGTTTGAGTTTGGAATTTAGGACTAGTTTGAATTATATTTGAGATTTTAGGACTATTAATAGTTTGAATTTGGGATTTTAGCACTAGTTTGATTTTGAGATTTTAGGACTAGTTTGAATTTGTGATTTTAAGACTAGTTTGAATTTGGAATTTAGGACTAGAGTTTGAATTGTATTTGAGATTTTAGGACTACGAATAGTTTGAATTTGAGATTTTAGGACTACGAATAGTTTGAATTTGAGATTTTAGCACTAGTTTGATTTTTGGATTCTAGGAGGACTTTGAATTTGTGATTTTAAGACTAGTTTGAATTTGGAATTTAGGACTAGTTTGAATTATATTTGAGATTTAGGACTACTAATAGTTTGAATTTGGGATTTTAGCACTAGTTTGATTTTTGGATTCTAGGAGTACTTTGAATTTGTGATTTTAAGACTAGTTTAAATTTGGAATTTAGGACTGGTTTGAATTATATTTGAGATTTTAGGACTACTAATAGTTTGAATTTGGGATTTTAGCACTAGTTTGATTTTTGGATTCTAGGAGTACTTTGAATTTGTGATTTTAAGACTAGTTTGAATTTGGAATTTAGGACTAGTTTGAATTATATTTGAGATTTTAGGACTAATAGTTTGTATTTGAGATTTTAGCACAAGCTAGCTAGTTTGAATTTGGAATTTTAGGGATTTGAATTACAACTTAATTAGAACTTATAATTAATTATAACTTGAATTTAGTATAACTTGAACTTAATTAGGAATATGAACTTGAAATCTTGTTGACCTTAATTAATTAGAACTTAATTTTCAACTTTATTAGAACTTGGATTTAATTTGAACTTAATTAGAATTTTGAAGTACTTGAAATCATATTGACCTTAATTAATTAGAACTTTATTGAACTTAATTAATTTATAATAACTTGAAAAGTTAATTAGGAATATAAACTTAATTTTGAACTTTACTAGAACTTGAACTTAATTAATTAGTATTAATTAATTAATTAATTAAGCTTTAACTTTGTAGATCTTGAAATGTAGTATTTATATTAACAATATAAATTAGCTTAATGTAGTAAAATTATTATTAAATTTATTGATATAATTGAATATCTATATATTTGTAGATGGATCATCGTTTGTGGATGTATAATATGCATTATGAAACTAGTGCTGGTTTGAAATCTGAATTTATTGACGGTGTTAGAAATTTTACTGAACATACAATGACACTTAATATTTTCAAGAATAATGGATTGGTTAGGTGTCCTTGTAGTGCATGTAGGTGCTTAATTTTTTTGAACCAGATACAATCATGGTTCATTTGTACCATAATGGATTTAAGCCTAGATATTTTGTATGGATTGATCATGGAGGAAGAGATGGATTGAATGGTTTGTTTTATAATTCGATGCCTGTGGATGAATATAATATGCTTGCACCACATGGTCAAATTAGGGTTGAACATGATAGGGTTCATGAAATGATCAATGATGCTTTCGAAGTTCAAGGTGGGATGGAACCCGAACAATATTTTGATGAAGCTCCTAATGAAGAAGAAAGACGCTTCTATGATCAATTAGAAGAGTCTAGTCGTCCTCTATGTGAAGGGAGTCCGCATTCTGTCTTGTCAGTTGCGGTTAGATTAATGAATATTAAATCAGATTGGAATGTTCCTAATGCGGCTATGGACTCAATGGTTGATCTTTTGGGTGAACTAGGTAATCCGGTGTAAGTTGTTTGACCCATCACACAGAGGCACAAAAGTGGACCAACAACATAATATCCATTGCGTAGAGACAAAGTTGATTGGTGGGTTGTTATAAAGACTAAACTTGTGGGAAGAATTGAAATTGACAATGTCTTAGATGTGGCGTACCAAAATGAGGTTGCAATTGTTCAGCAACAAGTTGATGTTGAATTGGAAACCACATTAGAACATCCTTAACACATATTAGAAGAAGTATCTGATGATGAGATAATGATAAATGTTGAGGGAGAAATAAATGAGGATGGAGAAAATGATTCATTTGATAACGAAGAATATGACAATGAAAATGAAACAACTGAGGAGGAAGAATGGGAGAGTGATGGAAATGAAATAAGCGAGGAGGAATAAAAGTAGAATGATAGATTATATAGCTAGTATGTAAGTTATTTATTTCCTTAATACTAATTGTATTTAATTTATGATTTTTATATATTATTCATGTTAATTTGCGTACAGATGTCATCAGGGGGTGAGGGTGATAGATATCGCGAGTATCTTGGAGTTAGTCAGCCTAATAAGACTAAAAAGAAGAAGTCTAGGAGACCTATAAATTCTGAGGATATTCCAGGATTTCTTTCTTCTGCGCCGGAGCGCATTACTCATGATACTCAATTATTTGTTGTTCAATTTGGTACGGCGGATCCTCGGCAATATTATCCTAATTATCGTTGACCAGTCGGTGTTTCCTCTTCTTCACAATCACTGCCTCCATGGTGCTACGAGGACCTACCTTTACAGGCTATTAGTTGAGCACGAACCTTATCGACTGGCCGTACTCCATCACCCTTTCCATTTCCCACAGGTACATCTCCTCAACTATCTGCCATGAGGATTAGAGATTCTAGTAGTGAGCAGTCATATGTTGTGGCCGGTACACCTCCATTGACTCAGCATTATGTGCATCCTGGTTTATCACCTACACGTACACCAGATGAGACGTCTGCTCTAGCACCGGGACAGAGGGATAGGATTGGCAGAGTCATGATTGAGCCGGATGGGTCATCGTAAGTTTGTTTTGTTATCTATTTGTTACTTTATTTTACTTATTTGAGCATCTTTAATATATTATTCATGAACTAACATGTATATTATGTGTTTTGCAGGTGGTATCCTGCAAAGGATGTTGCCCGGGCTTTAAAAGACTCTGTGAGAAGACTTTTTACACAACCTTATCACTCCTGGAGTGAGATCCCAAACAATATACGTCAGGCGATGTTTAATGAATTTAAGGTAAATATTTTTTTAATTAAGTTTATTAATTTTAGTATCCTTTACTTTTTTTAAATTATCTAACGTTATTCATTTTTTTCAGATTATGTGTACTTGGGAATCGAAGTTTAATATGATCATTGCGACCACATTTGAGAGGGGGGCATCCACGAGACTGACAAGCTGACTAAAGAAAGCCTGGGATACTGATCAGTGTCCAGGTTGGATGTTGCCTCATGTGATGGATGGATTGTGCCAATATTCGATCACAGATAAATTCAAGGTGATGTCCGAACAAGCCAAAAGGGCTAGAGACAGTCTTAAGGGTGGCTCATTGCACACTGGAGGTGCAAAGAGCGTTGGAACAATTACAAGAGAGATGGTAAGTTCTAATTCAAACTTTTAAATAAATAATTTATTGATTAATATCGTTATACTATACATTTTATTTATAGGAAAAAGAAATGGGGCACACTCATCTTGTACCGGAGGTTTTCGAGAAGACTCATGTGAAGAAGAAAGAAAATGAGTCAGATCCGGATGTGTGGGTGGAGGAAAGGGCCGAATGAACTTTTGTAAGTTATTTTATATGAATAATATATATTAATAGTGAATATATTTATGATATGTATATATATTGATGTCAATTTTTCTATTTAATATGCAAAATGAATTTAATCAGTACATCAATGAGAATCTAGATAGTTCGATCCAAATGACACTTGAACTGTCCAACCAAATTTGGACAAAAAAAGTGGTAGGGAGGACACATGAGGGTAGAGTCTATGGTCGAGGCTCTCGAAATGATGTAAGACGACTTCAGTCAGGCTTACAAGGTATTGGATCATCACGTCAAGCCGAGGCACTTGACGATGTTCAGATTGTTGTTATGTCAGCTCAAATAGCAAAGCAAACAACGGCACTGGCAGAGTCTGAGCGCAAAAGAGTAGTTGAACAACAAAGCATGAGTGTGGCCGTTCAACAAATCAAAGAACAAGTGCGGAACCTCGCTCGTCGACCTACTACATTTTCGGCTCCCGAGGACACCAACGACGACAGTGAGGAGGAGGATGATTTTGTAGATCGCACTCCCTAGTTTAGATCTCTTTTATGAACTTTTCAAAATTTTGAAACACATTTTGAATGACTTTATAAGTTTTTGTATTGTGATTTAGATATTTTTGAAGATTGATTTAAGTTTGTTGTTTTATATGTTGTGTGATGCTTACATTATATTTTGTTTGGTTGGGCCGGTTGGTTCAATATGAATTGAATTGATTTATATTTGCAGGTGGGCAGCAGAAAAAAGCAACGGACAGGGTGGTTTTGTCCTTCACTTTTATGTATTATTTTTTTCAAATAAACCCAGAAAAGCGACGGACAGGGTCCTTTAGTTCGTCGCTTTTCTGGGTATTTCAAAAAAAAAATTCCAGTAAAGCGATGGATAGTGTCCTTTAGTCCGTCGCTTTTATGGAATTTTCAAAATATAAATTTCCAAAAAAGCGACGGACTGCATCGCTTTTTGGAAATAAAAAATAAATGAAAATATAAAAAAAAGGATGTTATCTGTCGCTTTCTTTAAAAAGAAAATCAAAAAGCGACGGACAACGTCGAGCCAAAAAGCGGTGAACATGACTGCGTCACTTTTCCGTCGCTTTTGGCCGTCGTTTTTCGGCAGTTTTTTAGTAGCGAGTTGCGTGTATGACAAGAAGCTTGAACATGGTGTTGGCAACAAATTTTAAACATATGGAAAATAAATCAACCACACAAATAAAATCTGAAGAAATATGAATATTTTATTGATAATAGTGCGAGTACAATTTTGTTCCTCCCTTGATCGAGGGCCATTAGTGGCGTATTTCTCGAACTAGGATGATTTAGATTTGACCTTTATATAAATATTCCATAAATTTGTGGAGTATTTGAGATGTCTTTTCAAGGGAATATAATACTCTTCATAAAGGCATAAGCTAAGGTTTAGGGTTAGAGTAGCCTCCAAGAATTCTAACGGGAATCAAATACATCTTGTAGAATTTTAACTAGAATTGAACACATCTTTAAGAGTCCCATAAATTTTCAATGTCTACAAATGTCCCTTGCTTCAAGGCTTGTCGGATTGTATACTTGATGAAACTCAAAAACGAGGCTTGAAGTACTAATCATTCTTCCACCTTTGCAGCTTCAGATTTGTAGATTTGATTTATGAGAGAAGAGATGAAGGCAAATTTGGTCCCAGTGGCTGCCAATTTGTTTGCAACAAATTTTAAACATATGGAAAATAAATCAACCACACAAATAAAATCTGAAGAAATTTGAATATTTTATTGATAATAGTGCGGGTACAATTTTGTTCCTCCCATGATTCTTCTCTCATACGATTTATCCACCTTGATTCTTCTCTCATGCGATTTATCTATGATTCGAGGGATGTTAGTGACGTATTTCTTGAATTATGATAATTTAGATTTTACCTCTATATAAATATTTCATGAATTTGCGAAATATTTGAGATATAGTACCCCTTATATAGGCATAGCTAAGGTTTAGGGTTAGAGAAACCTCCAAGAATTCTAACGGGAATCAAATACATTTTGTAAAATCTCAACTAGAATTAAACATGTCTTTAAGAGTCCCACAAATTTTCAATGTGTACACATGGTTCTTTTGTGTATTTACTGTTATATATGGATGACATGCTGATTGTTGCTAAGAGATGTCACAAATTGTTTTGTTGAAGAAGCAGCTAGGTGAGAGATTAAGATGAAGGATTTGGGAGCTACAAAGAAAATATCGGGGATGGAGATTACGATGGAGGAGGACAGCGGCTCTAATGGCTACCGTCTTTTATTGCTTTGAGGGAATAAATAAAATACCAAAATTGCTTTTAGTTATTGACTTTTAGTGGTACTTGTTTTTAATTGCCACTGAAAAGAGAATTTTTTATGGCCAATGTAAATCTGTCGCTATATCTCATTTCAGAAAACAAATTAGTGGCAATTATTTTATTGACGCTAAATAATTGCCAATAAAAATACTTTTTGATGTAGTGCTTATATTTAAGGTGAATAGTATTTAATATCAAGAAACGATAAGATGACTTATGTGCTTATATCACCCACTATTTCATCAAATTATGTGGCTTGCAATAGTTTATCAGGAAAAGAAAACAGAATCTAAAGCCATTAGTCCTCAATTAACTTAATTAATGTTATACAAACATACATCTTAATACATATTGAATCTAAATAAATTTGAAGCAGAAGCAGAAGTTGTAGCTTGAGCACGAACTCGGACTGGGAAAAAGTAAGCAACTTATCTCTTCTTGGAGGTAGATATTTCTTAACTTGGCTACAGTTAATATATGCATCTCTCCAACCACAAAATTTTGACTTGTCACTAATACAACTCCAGAGGCTTCTTCATAAACTCCTAGCCAAAGTGCCACCATATTTGCAACAATAGCAGCAAACCCAAAATTTTCACCTACAAAGAACTTCTTATCCTTGAGCTCATTATCAAGAACTTTCAACATCTCACAAACTTCCTCTTTACCTTTCTCTTGCGCATCTCCTTTGCGAAAGAAAGTATTCACCACAGCCGTCACCTACAAAACACTCAAAAAATGAATTTTCATGACGATACTACGTCTAGAATATATGTTGCTCCATTCAAATAGGCATGATTATTATACAAAATGATGTAAAGTATACCAAGATCACTACATTTTCTATTTAAAGTTAAATTGTTATAAAATATAAAAATATATCATTTTTTTTAGACGGACAAGGATATATATATTATATGATTTGTTTTATTATTTTTAAATTTTATAGACTTGCAATAATTATCTATTAGCTTACTTAAATTATATAGAATTGCAATAATTATCTATTAGCTTACTTAAATTCAAGTGAGGTGTGAAAACTTAGGAGAAGAGATAATTTTTATTATAAGTTAAATTTGTTGGCTCCAAATTTTGGGAGATCAAGTTTTATCATTGTTTATTTTTTCTTCAGATGAAATCTTAATAAATATTGAGTAATAATATATATTAATTTAAATTCATATGTAGTTAATATCAATAATTAAAATTAAATTATCATGAAAACAAAAATATAAAATTTTCAAATCATGATTTAAATTAAGGTAAAACACTACCTGAATAAATTAATAAAAAGTATTATAATAAACAAATGATTTATTGATTTATTAGATAATAAACTAAGCTTATATTGATTTATTTTCATAAAGTATTTTATTAAATACATGTTGATGTTGATGTGCTAAACATGTTAATATTCTCTCATATATACTTTGTAATATCAGTTTTTAATAATTAAAAATTTGAAATTACTCAATAAACATATAGTTATGATTACGTTGATGAACCGCGCAACGCGCGAATACGTATACTATAAAAAGGAAATCTTAGTGATGATTCTCGCTTGAATTATGGTCTTATTCTATATATAGTAGGAAAAATCAATGAAAGTATCTTAGCACCAAAAGTTGTCTAAGACTTGAAAAAACAAATGATTATTAAATTAACTCATGTTTGTCCAAATACGTAAGCACTTAGCTAACTTTTTTTTTGAATCATCCATGCTGATGTTATGGTACCTAAGAGATTTCATGTACAAGAAATTTATAATGACAGGTTTCAAAGGAAATTCCAAGCATTTCTTCTTTTAATAATTTTCATGCGGCTTGAATTTAAAATAGCTAAACTAATGAGTATCATACACAAGGAGATTATGCCAAAAACAAATTTCATGTATATCAAAATAATATCTTTTTTGTCATAATTTATATGATTCATTTTTTTTTTACTCTGTGGTACTTTTCTTTTACTCAGTGCAAAAATTAATAATATATTTTTATTTTTAGTAACAATTTAATTTTAAAATGTTGATTTAGAGTCACACAAATATCTATGAGTTATTTTAGACGAACTTTTTTTTATAATGATAGAGGCACAACCAACAATAATCGTGTGAGGCTCCACTCTTTATTTGACACTTTGATAGTGGTCATTTTCTTACTTTTTTTTTTACTTCTCTTCCACTCACTCCTATTTTCTTTCATTTTCTTCTTTTTTTTCTCCTAACAAATATTCAATTCTCAAATTCACAACTAAATAATTAATACATTTGATATAAAAAAAAAACAGACAAACATGTTTTCTGTTATATTTACTGAAACACTTTTAGAACTTTTAATATTAAAAATAAGCTTAGTGTTCAATATTTTTCTAATAGAATCAAATTAACTCAAAACATATAACGATCAGATCTTTAATTAATATATATTATTAACTTAGATGTCATGTAACAATTAATAAACTGATCATCATTGAAAAAACTTTTTTTGTAATTAGAAATCTCAAGGTACCACGCAAACGCATACATATATTCTAGTTAGAATATATCAAAAATTGACAAAATAAACTGTGAAATTATACTTTTCATAACGATTATCAACCTATTTGAGTTATATTTGTTCTGATTTTTTATCTTATTTAAAATTATGTAAATTATTTTTTTCATCATAACCGTATTTTAAAATAAAAATGACAATGGGGCATAATAGGGTAAGGTGCGACAGATTCATAAATGATTTTAAAAAAATTGTGTAAGGTGAGGCGGGTCATATAGTGAAATTTAAGTTTTTTGAATTAAAATTTAAAATACTTAATTTATTCTTCAAGAATCAATCGATTCCGTACAATTTTTAAATTAACTACTCTTTATATTATTATTATTATTATTATTATTATTTTAATTATTTT
Organism: Solanum piurae; assembly: GCA_029582685.1. Lineage (NCBI taxonomy): Eukaryota > Viridiplantae > Streptophyta > Magnoliopsida > Solanales > Solanaceae > Solanum > Solanum piurae. The sequence continues at coordinate 35,012 of JAJOOO010007601.1, forward strand.
AATTATTATTATTATTATTATTATTATTATTATTAAAAATAGTATTTATTTTTCTATATATCAATAAGTCGATCTTCACATTCACTGACAATACATCTTTTACTAGCATTTTTCTATTGAGTATTTAAAAAATATAATATCAAATAAGAAAAACGTATGCATATATATGAACTAAAACAGAACAAAAAAAACAATGGAATAATAAATTTGATTTAATTTTTTTTTTGGTTGAAAAACGCAAGTAATTGAGAAGATACTGATTTTTTTTAGTTAATTTGATATTATTAAACAATTTGAATAACAAAATTACTTTTAATATTCAATCCCAAGGCTTTTTTCAGTTATTTTGACCAAAAAAGATACTTATTAATATTTTTATTAAATACCAACTGTTTAATTATGTATTTAGAGAGTTTGATATTTATTAAGAGTAAAAAGAATAAGAAAATGAAATAAAAGAGGGGTGTAATGACCCGAAAGGTCATTTTTGAAAATTTTGAATATTCATTTAACTAGATTAAATTAATTACCGGTTAATTATTAAATAACTAATTTTAGTTAATAATTATGGGTTAAGTTTATAAATTTTTTAATACCATATACCAGTTGACCCTTATAGGAAAGTAAATTATTAGGGTTGAGAGTTTTTGGTTCATAACTTAAGAAAAGAAAAGGAGAGTTACCTGCATATAGCGGCGACTGGCGTGGAAACCATCCACTGCACTTCACGATCAGGTAACATTCATAAATTCATTAATTATGCAATTAAAAATGTGTATTGAGGTCAAATGTAGTTATAAGTATTATTATCATTATAATAATGAGTGAAAAACAGTAAGAAGGGAATCAAATTGCAAACTTGATTAATTATATGTATATTTATAAGTTAC
>JAJOOO010007602.1:0-10410 GCA_029582685.1 Solanum piurae
GAAGCTTCACATTGAACCAATGAGGCATTTTCATTTGTTTTGGAATCTGGGCCCAAAACTTCTTAGCCCTTTTAAAGCATAAAAAAAAAGATGAAAAAATTATTGCGCCTGATGGGATTCGAACTCAGCCCTTTCAGGCGGAATTTGAACCCCTTGACCATTCTGCTATCCTTCTCTTCAGTGTTGAGGGGGTTCATTTTAATTAATATACCCATAAAACCAGAATTTGACCTTACATATACAGTGTAATTTTTTCGCGAGGGGGGTCGGGTGACCCCCCTCGGTTCCACGTAGCTCCGCCCCTGCATGCAAGACCTTTGAATAAATATGATATTGTAGAAGTGTTTGGATTTGAAAGTTGTCATTAATGCCCTGAGAGATGCACCTATATTTTATTCAAAAGAAATTCGAGTTTTCAAAATAAAGAATGAATTGACTAAATTATTCTTATTTACTCTTTGATTTCAAAATAAATATACGAGTCTGGAAAGTTGTCGGCTACTACGCCGTATGAATTATGTACTAATAGAAAGTATGACTTGAACATTTTAATGTCTTGAAATTATGTTGCGTTTATTCATAGAAAAAAATCAATATGAAAAATTAGGTTCAAGAGGAAGAAAGTATACCTTTATACGATACTTTAAACAATCTAAGGATTATGTGTTCATAGGTGAATAAGATAAAGTTGAACTACATGATGTTATATTCATAAAGACTAATTTCCTAAGTAGGGTAGATAGGTCGAGACTTATTTCTTTATGAGATTACGTCTCGATAGCTTTTACTGCAAACATTCGAATGAATTTGAGTGTGAGTCATTTTAATAATAAATGAATCAGTTTTCATTTCCATGTATACACCATTTAAAACGAATCGTGTTGATATTATAGGTTCAATTGTGCGCAACTTATCAACTGATAAATTAATTATCAATCTCAACCTCAACGAACAAGTCATCCATAAATTCTCCATCGTCAATTAGATATCGAAGAAAAAATGTTTATCGTTATTCCACAAGATGATGAAGAGTCAAGAAATATAAATAAAGCTCTGACAGACCCAATTAAAAAAATGATTAAAAACACTGAAGAAGGAGATGAAGCCAATGAAATCCAACCTAGTTTGACAGTTGATTGATATACCTATAGACCGCAAATCAATTGAAAATAAGTGAATTCTCAAAATCAAGCATAAGGCTAATGGTATCATTGAGAGATTTAAAGCTCGCCTAGTAGTTAAAGGGTACACACAACATGAAGAAATTGATTATGAATAAAAAAAAATATTGTACGTTTTTCTTCAATATTGACAATGTTAAATTTTGAATTGCATCAACTAAATATATAAATTGCATTTCTCAATAGAGAACGAGAAAAGAAAATCTATATGGAATAATTGTTGGGATATATACTATTAATAATATGTTAAGATATAATATTTATTATACAATAAATTTATTCAGTTTTAATAGATCATATATTCGTTTATGGTGTCTGTTTACTTATATAGTAAATGATTTAGTGTGTAGAGTTTTAGCTTATACACAGAGGATTAAATCATCGGTTCTTATAAGTACAAAGTTTTTTGTTCACAATCTAGGATGGAAATTGGACATGTCATCGGTATTGTAGCACAATATTATATGTAATTTATCTTGATTATGGGAACGGTATAGTTCCAACTTCTTGTGCTGGTGCATTTTGTATGTAATGAAAGGGACCGAGTAGAGATAGTTATTTTAGACTGGCTAACAAAAACATATTTTCTAAACTGTTAAATGTACTTATATTCTTAATCCTGATATAACTATTATGATTTGTATATATTAATTATTGTTTTGATTTATTAAAATGTGAGAGTCTGAGATGGGTCAATATGCCTGGTAGATTGGATGATAATAATATATATTGGTGAAATAATAAGTTAGTTGATGGGATCCATGTCTCGTTATAGAGATTGATTGATATGCCTTTTTGAGAAACTTATAAGTTTTCATCGTGTCAAACCTTGCAAGTGGATTTATGAATCCGACAAATGAAATAAATTAAGTAGTTCTCTAAAGGAAATTAATCATTAAGTTAAATTCGTCAGTAATTTAATTTTTTGATTAGTATCTGTAATCTTAACATGGAGAATTACATAAGTGTTTAAGGGAGAATTTCGAAATATAAATATGGGAGTGCAATTACGAATTTCTAGTGGAATGATTTGTAATTTATTATGGTAAGAATAATTTAAATTAATTATTTGGAATTATTTCCACGATAAAAAGCCTCAGTAATAATTTTATGGTTCCTACAGTGTTCATATTTAACTAGAACTCAGAATCTTATTTCTAAAGGGAAAAGAGGACACTAGCGTGAGTCTTTCTTTTAAAAAGAAAACAATCGTGTATTTTTCTAGTTGAAGAAAAATAACGTGTGTTTTGATTCTCCTCTTTGGACTGGGAAGAAATTTCTATAATTAGGGATTCTTCTAACCCTAGAAAGATAAAAGGTTTCTATTCATGCTTGCCCACCCAAGTATTGAGAGAGTTCGGATGTGAACTTGGGATCATTGTAGAAGACTGCATAGTTATTGTCTATCTTGTGGATTCGCTTGAAGGTCTGTCTAACTTGGAAATTCGCTTGAAGGTATCTGCTCACGCTTTAAGAGGTAATTCTTGAATTAAATTTCAGCAAGTTTATGTGTTCTAGCATAATTGTATATGTTCTAGCATAAACGATTTGATTATCTATTATTCATGTAAGCAGTATGATTCTAGGTATGCTTCTGCTGTGCATATAGTTTCCAACAATAACCTATAGATTTTGTGTAGAAAGGCAAAGAGCATGAATATACTTAGCTTTATTGTGTTTATTTCTTTGAGAAGCAGAGGGTCGGTCCTTCTTGATTTTATAATTCTCAGTTTTGACCAATATAAATTACTGTTCAATTAAAAAAAAATAGTCATAGCGATCCCTTTCCTCATCAATTCACTAATAAAATAACTATAATTGAAGTTTTAATATATATCAATTAATAGACACTAAAATAATAATCAATTTATCATCATAGGTTTAAAATACAAATAATATATATTAAATATTTCAATTTAGATTCAGAAATTATATAATAAGGTCATATGAATAGTGATTAATATAATATACCATCCTTCAGTGAAACACGTGGAATTATGACTTCATGATCCCACATTTCATTCACTAATTTAATACTTGATAAATTGATATTTTAAATAATCAAATAAACTTAGGTCACTTAACTAATTGCAAACTTGTTACTTGTCTTTTTTTAGGATAGATAGCATGTTGCTTATTCTCATTTTCTGAGTATTAATTCAAGATTTATTATAGGTAAATAGTTACACAAAATTTTCAAGTATTTTGTTACAATAAAATGTTACAATTCAAAATGGGTCATGAGTGACACCCACACTTAATCTTCTAGGTGGGTGAACCAACGAATCCAAACTCCAACTTATATTAGCTAGTCAACTTATGAAATACGACAATAATGCAAATACTCAAATCTTATTAAAGTGAGAAATAGGAATCTACTAGAGTTTATTACATATCATTCTCAAAACCTGAAAGTCATCACATCAAGGACACCTAATCCTCAAATACTAAGTCTGAAGAATCAAAGACACCATAATTTATAAGTAAAATAGCTTGTGTCTGAAATCTAAGGACATCATGCCATGACCGAGAGAATCCAACACGAGCTAGAAGGAATAGCTCACCGTGGAATCTAATGTGCTAGAGACTGGCTAGAGCTGAGGGTGATCCGAAGTTGTTGGTACCCTTGTTGCACTCCACAAAAGGAAAAGGAAGAAAATACAAGTAGGGGTCAGTACAAGGCAACATGTACTGAGTATATATCATCGGTCAACTCAAAATAGAAACTAAAATGCATAAAGTAATAACATGAAATAACCCTTAGCAGGTGGCAAGCAACAAACAACATGAATAAGTGACAATAGTAATGAAACAAGTAGCCAACTACGAAATTAGTCAGCAATATCAAGAACACACATGAGGACTCAAGCCTCCACACCATTCTCTTTTAGGAAATGGGTTCGTTGAGATTTGAGTATATTGAGTTATTTTCATATGTTTTTCTTTATTGTTACCGTGCAGAACGTGACATTCAATCCAATAATATCATGTCGGTTCGTGGCACCTAATCCAAATATATTGTGTCGACTCGTGGCACCAGATCCAACGATATGGTTAATTCCTTATTCTTTATCATCACCTTCCACTTCATTAATGATATTTCCTCAAGCCTTCTTTATCCAAGACATCACTTTGATAGAGCAAGTTCAAGATTATGGATTTCACGGTCTTGGGATTATAGACCAATCACAACAACATATAGAACTTCACAACATTACTTTATGACTATCAATAACTATTAAGAGTCTCCCTATCACATAGAATAAACCATAACCTACCTCAACCGAATAATCGAAGTCAATCAAGATAATTCACCAATGTTTTTCCTTACTTCAATGCCTTAGAATGTTTCCAATCTATCAAGTATGCATAATTTGTAAGTACACGTGTTCAATTCTATAATCAAGTTCCTAAATTTTCAAGCCTAGGGTTAAGTCTCAATTCCCCCAATATTATAAATTTAATGGTATTCATATAGTAAAATACACCTAATATTTAATTACATATCTCAATATATCAAAACTTTTTTTTGGTAGACAAGGATATATATTATATATATAGTTAAACGATAAACCTTACACGATCACTGTTAGTACTAGTGATTACAGATAGATTGTCAAAACGAGCTAATTTATTACAAGTAGACCTTAATATTAGTTTACTAGATAGTACACCTTCTTTGTCATTTTTGAGTAGATCTTCAGCAGCTGCAGGAGGCGATAGTAGTACGCATGATTGAGGGGTCGTTGTTAGCTGACAACCTATTTTGCACAAAAGTCTGCCACCTTATTTCCTTGCCAGAAGTTATGGCGTACCACTAGATTCCCCAACTTCCTCAAGATGAAATTAAAGGTGAATATAGTGAAACCGGTTCCTCTAAATAGAGGAGGAGATCAGTGGAGTCGGATTCCACTTCTAAAGGTTTAAGATTGTAGGTGATATCCAATTGAAGACCCAAAAAGAGAGCTTCCGATTCTGCCATAATGTGATTATGGCTATGTGTACGCTTGAAGTAGCCAATCCTCTAGTTTCCTTGGTCGTCTCTAATTAGCCCAGATCTTTCTGGAGTTCCTCCCGTAAGGGAAATCGACTTTGGAAATGATCTCCTTCCATATACCCAGCCTATTTCTATTCCTCGTTATAGAATGGCTCAAACTGAGCTTAAGGAATTGAAAGAGCAGTTGAAAGACCTTTTAGATAAGGGCTTCATCAGACCTAATAATTTCCCATGGGGTGCACCAGTGTTGTTCGTGAAGAAAAAAGATGGTTCTCTCAGGATGTGCATTGATTATAGACAGGTGAACAAGGTCACAATCAAGAATAAATATCTTATCCCCAGGATTGATGACTTGTTTGACCAACTTCAAGGTGCTAGTCATTTCTCAAAGATAGACCTCAAATCCGGTTACCATCAGCTCAGAGTCAGAGATAGTGACATTCCGAAGACAACCTTCAGAACTCAGTATGGTTATTATGAATTTGTAGTTATGTCATTTGGACTAACCAATGCTCTTGCAGTTTTCATGGATTTGATGAACAAAGTGTTCAAGAAGTATTTGGACTTGTTCGTTATCGTTTTTATTGATGATATCCTCATTTACTCTAGGAATGAGGAAGAACATACGACTCATTTGAGGGTTCTCCTGCAAACTCTTAAAGATCGCCAGTTATTCGCTAAGTTTAGCAAATGTGAGTTTTGGTTGCAGTCTGTTGCATTTCTTTGGCATATTGTGTCTAGCGAAGGAATTCGAATGGATTCTCAGAAAATAAAAGTATTGAAACAATGGCCCAAACCTACCTCTCTTACAGATATAAGAAGCTGGTAGGTTATTACAGATGGTTTGTGGAAGGATTTTCATCCATAGCTTCTCCATTGACTAAGTTAAATCAGAAAAAAGTCAAGTTTCAGTGGTCAAATGATTGTGAGAAGAGCTTCGCAGAACTAAAAACTAGGTTGACTACAACTCCTATTTTGACTCTACCAGAGGGTTCAGACGGCTATGTTATCTATTGTGGTGCATCCAGAGTCGGCCTAGGTTGTGTGTTGATGCAGAGAGGTAAGGTTATAACATATGCTTCTAGACAACTTAAGATGCATGAGAAGAATTATCCGACTCATGACCTCGATCTTGCAGCAGTGGTGTTTGCACTTAAGATTTGGAGACATTACTTGTATGGTGTTCACGTAGATGTGTTCATAAACCATAAGAGCCTTCAGTATGTGTTCACCCAGAAAGAGTTGAATCTTCGCCAGAGGAGATGGCTTGAGTTCCTCAATGATTATGATATGAGTGTGCTTTATCACCCTGGTAAGGCCAATGTAGTAGCAGATGCTCTTAGTAGACTATCTATGGGTAATGTAGCACATGTTGAGGAAGAAAGAAAAGAACTAGCAAAAGATGTTCACATGCTTGCTTGCTTGAGAGTTCGCCTTATGAGCATATCAGATGGTGGTGTAACAATTCAGAATGGGTCAGAATCTTCTTTGGTAGCGGAATTTAAAGAGAAGCAAGACAATGATATGATATTGCTTCAACTAAAGAGTGCAATCCATCAACAGAGAGTTGAGGTTTTCTCCCAAGGGGAGATGGTGTGCTTCGCTATCAAGGTCGATTATGTGTTCCTAAGATGGGTGAGTTGAGACAACAGATTCATGCAGAAGCCAATAACTCCAGGTATTCTATTCATCTAGGCCCCACTAAGATGTACCGTGATCTGCAGGAAGTCTTTTGGTGGAATGGTATGAAAAATAATATAACGGATTTTGTGGCTAAGTGCCCTAATTGTCAGTAGGTGAAGGTAGAACATCAGAAACCTTGAGGTATGACTCAAGAAATTAACATTCCTACATGGAAGTGGGAAGTGATCAACATGGACTTCATTATAGGTTTACCTCGTACTCGCAGATAACATGACTCCATTTGGGTGATAGTTGACAGAGTTACTAAGTTTGCACACTTTTTGGCTGTTAAGACATTCGGCGGAGGACTACACCAAGCTTTACATTAATGAGATAGTTAGGTTGAATGGGGTTCCTTTGTCTATCATCTCAGATAGAGGTCCTCAATTTACCTCTCATTTCTAGAAGTCATTTCAGAAAGGTCTTGGTACTCAAGTTAATCTTAGCACAACATTTCATCCACAAACGGATGGTCAGGCAGAGCGTACCATTCAGACCTTAGAGGAAATATTGAGACCTTGCGTGATCAATTTCAAGGGTAGTTGGGATGATCACCTTCCTCTTATAGAGTTCGCCTACAATAATAGCTACCATTCCAGTATTCAGATTGCCCCTTATGAGGCATTGTATGGGTCTAGATGTAGATCTCCAGTTGGTTGGTTTGAAGTAGGTGAAGTAGCCTTGATAGGGCCAGATTTGTCTCATGATGCCATGGAAAAAGTTCAGCTCATTAGAGATAGATTTAAGACAGCCCAGAGTCACCAGAAATCCTATGCAGATGTAAGGAGAAGGGACTCAGAGTTCCAAGTTGATGATTGGGTTTTTCTGAAAGTGTTACCTATGAAGGGGGTGATGAGATTTGACAAGAAAGGGAAGCTCAGTCCTAGATATGTGGGCCCTTACAATATCTTGAAAAGAGTTGGTAAAGTGGGTTATGAGTTAGAGTTGCCAGCAGAACTAACAGCAGTGCATCCGGTCTTTCATATTTCGTTGTTGAAGAAGTGTGTGGGTGATCCAGCATCTACTGTACCTTTAGAGAGTGTGGCTGTTAAGGATAGTCTCACTTATGAGGATGTGCCAGTTCAAATTCTTGATCGTCAGGTTCGAAGGTTGAGAAACAAAGAAGTCGCTTCAGTTAAGGTTTTGTGTAGGAGTTAGTCTGTAGAGGGAGCTACTTGGGAAGCAGAAGCAGCCATGAAGACCAAGTTTCCTCATCTCTTTCCTCTCGATTCCATTCAAGCTTGAGGTAATAGTTTCTCTTCAGTTTTTTTAGTCATTCATGCACAGTTTCAGTCTTAGCATCATGTTCCTTCAGTTATACTTGCCTTTTCAGCGTATTTGCATGTTTTTGGAACTTAGTTCAATCAAAAATCAGTTTCCAGTAATTATCGGTAGGGTTGCAGCTCTTTCCCTCCCTATCCAGCTAGTTTAGACTTCATTCGAGGATAAATGTTCCCAAGGAGGAGATAATGTAACACCATGTATGCTAGAACTACTAAAATGCAGAGTTTCAGAAGTTGCAGGTGGCACCGATGGGCACCACCCATGGACCGTAGGGTGACCCACGGTTGTCCTGGTGCTTCGTGGTTCACCACCTACAACCCCCTCCCAGAAAAGGTCTAGAAAACTGTCTAAGGGTCGACCACTGCATGTCCCACGGATTGTGGTTCTGGTCTGTAGATCAAACCCTCGGATGTCAGTCCCAGAACCCCATTGATGGTCACCAGGATCTACCGTCGGTCCATCCACAGACCGTCGATGACCCCGACAGTTTTTAAGTCGGGGGTTGTTTGGTTTTTTCCCTATGCGTTGGACCCTTAAACTACGTCGTTTAACCCCTAAAATACGTGGTTTTGGTCAGTTTTGTCCTAGTAAACTAATTAGAACCTAACCTAATATTATTCACCAAAATCAAGCGAAACTTAGAGCAAAATAGAGGAGAAAGTCGAGCAGCCCTAGTTCAAGAACACAATGAGTTTTCATTAGTGTGTTCGATAGTTCTTTCATTGGGAATTTCATTCCCCGTGAACTAAGAGAAGCAAAGGTACAAGAATTCCTCACCCTTAAACAGGAATCTATGAATGTTAATGAGTACAGTCTGAAGTTCAACCAACTTTCCTGCTATGCTCCAGAGATGGTTGCTAACATGAGGAGCAGGATGAGTTTGTTCGTTGCTGGGTTGTCTCGTCTGTCAAGTAAGGAAGGCAAGACAACTATGTTGATAAGAGATATGGACATAGAAAGGTTGATGATCCATGTGCAACATGTTGAGGAGGAAAAGCTGAGGGACAGAGAAGAATTTAGGAGCAAGAAAACTAAGACAGGGAACGAATTCGGGCATCAAAAGAGTAATGTGAACCGGTCATCTTTCCAACAGAAACAGAAAGGACCTGCTCCATCATATGCTAGTGCACCTGCACCAAGGAACACATGTGAGTTCAATAATCAAAATTCATAGAATTTTAGAGTTAATCATGCACAGTCTCAAGGTAGTGTGGCACATGGAGTAAATTGGGTTCCTACATGTGCTATGTGTGGTAGAAACCACCCAGAAGCGTGTTGCGATGGCTCCACTGGTTGTTTCAAGTGTGGTCAAGAGGGTCACTTCATGAAAGAGTGTCCTAAGAGGCAGGGCAGTGGAAATAGGGGCAATAGAGCCGAATCTTCTTTAGTTTCTCCACCAGACAGAGCTACACCTAGAAGAGCTACATCAGGGACAGACGGAGGAACAAACCATCTTTATGCTATCACTAGTCACCAAGAGAAAGAGAACTCTCTAGATGTTGTCACTGGTATGATCAAAGTCTTTACTTTTGATGTTTATGCTTTGCTAGATCCAAGAGCGAGTCTATCTTTTGTGACTCCATATCTTGCGATGAATTTTGATGTTCTTCCTGAGAAACTTCTTAAGCCCTTCAATGTTTCTACCCCTGTTGGTGAGTCTCTTCTAGATGAGAGAGTCTATCGTGATTGTACCATTTCCATCAATCACAAGAGCATCATGGTTGATTTAGTTGAGTTAGACATGATAGATTTTGATGTCATTCTAGGTATGGACTGGTTTCATGACTGTTATGCCTCAGTCGATTGTAGAACTCGAGTTGTTAAGTTTCAGTTTCCTAATGAGCCAGTTTTTGAGTAGAGGAGTAGTTCAACAGTGCCTAAGGGTCGTTTCATTTTGTACCTTAAGGTTGTTGACACCCAATTTTAGCCCTCCCCGATAATAATTAATTTTCGAGCTTCTTTAATTTCAAATGATTTGAAATAACTAATTTTATGAAAAATTCAAGATAGGTTTCAAGTTATTTTAAAGAAATTTTACTCACTTTTTATAATATTTTAAGTAATGAATATGTTTTAAAATCATTACATACGTTACTAATATATTCTACAAATATTTGGAAAAAAAAGAAAAAAGACTTTACTTATTTTAGTTAAATGCTTTATTAACTTAGCTTAGTTTAAATTATGGATATGTTGTTGAATTAATTACTTTTATAAAGTTGACTATGTTATTTTGTTAAAATTAAGAAGCTCATTAATTAATTG
>JAJOOO010007603.1:0-30117 GCA_029582685.1 Solanum piurae
TTTTGATATGTTCTTTTTAGAAAGAGTTTTCAAGAGCAATTACCTCTCTTAAGAGGGTAGCTTTGAGCAATTTTCTCAAACTAAAGAAAGATGTGTTTAAAACACTTATGAGCTAAAGTATTTTGGGAGTAGTCTTGAGCACCGAATTGGGAACACGAGTTCATATTAACTCCACTCTCCATAAGAACCATGTAGCCAAACATGGGATTTAACGGGTCATACTTTTTAGATGATCACGAAAGTTAAGCTAGTGGATCCACTAAGTTAAAGTTAAGTTAGCTTCCTATATCACGACAAGGTATAGGATGGTCCTTGGGCAACGTGAGGTAAAATGTTGTATCACCACTTAAGTTCATAGTGGTGGTTCTCGATTAGAGAAACTCCCACAGTAGAAATTGCATGGTTCCTCGAGGGGTTCTGCTTAGTATGGATGGGGGTATGGGACTTCATTCATGCATTGCACAAGTAGACTTTGAGAGGAAGCATGGTATTTTTATGATATTATAAATATGAAGTTGACTTCATGTTTTAAATAGTTTTACAAGCTTTATATATTGCATGTGTCTTATTGCATTATATTGAGTTCAATTATTCATGAGTTGAACAAAGCCAAGGTAAGTTTTCTTTGTACTCCTTTCGAGCTTAAGTCGTTGTTTAGCGGTCCAGCTCGTATACTTGTACACTCCATGTACTGATGCCAGTTGGCCTGCATCTTATTATGATGCAGACACAGGTACCCAGGATCAGCATCTAGCACGCCGTTGATCCAGTTGTGCACTCAAGAGTCAGTGGTGAGCCTCCTTGCTTTTCGGAGGACTCAGATATTTTGTTCTCTTAGTTTTGTTTTATTGGGATGTTGCGGGGTCTGTCCCAACATCCATATCAGTATTATAGAGGCTTCATAGACAGTCAGTCAGTTAGTATTAAGTCTCTCATCTATGTATATATTTAGTATTCTATTTTTGAGACTCGAGTTGCCTTTTGGCAGATTTTATCAGTTGGGTTATTTTATAACCTTTCATTGCTTTGAGTTATGCTGTTGAGTTAGGTTTCCGCTGAGTTAAGAAAGCCAGGCCAAGGGTTCGCTTGGGGGCCAACAATGGTCTTCGAGTGCTGGCCACGTCCAGGGTGTAGGCTCGGGGCGTGACATATTACTAATGATTCGAAGGTTGAAAGTTAGTTCTCACCTATTGAATCTATGAGCTATTATGATTATTATGAGTTGTGTTGGATAAAGGGTAAGATACTCCGTCATTCATGTAAATACAATTCAAAGACTTAAACAAGTAATTTTGGGAAATAATTCTTAGCACGGAGTGGATATGGAAAGTGAGGTAGAGACCCTCCCTTCAATACAATAGGTCGGGTTCTCTAAAGATAATCTCATGAGATGGAAGCTCTACCGCCAATACAATAGGTCGGGTTTCTAGAATCAATCTCCCTATCCCATAACTATATGCCCGCATAGGTTTTTAGCTAGGGGATTCACCTAAAAGCTAATACTTTTTTGTTCTACCTTAGGCAAGTAGGACACCTTCTTTCGGTGTGGGGTTACACAACACCAGATTCCATGTAGCTCACATGATCTATGTCGGTTAAGGCTATATTCCCTCTAATGAACAAGAACACAAATTATGAACACGAACATGAGTTATGTACTATGGTTTCTCAAGAGGTCCTACCTAGTGTGAGTGAGGGTATGAAACTTCATTCATACATGACACAAGTAGGCATTGAGAGTAGCCATGGTGTGTTTCTCTTACTTATGATGATTTATGAATTTATGCATACTTCATATGGATTGTTGCTATAAGTGGCTTTCCTTACTATGAGTTATTAAACATGAATGTTTCATTGTCTTTGAGTATTGACTATGGATGAGACCAAGGCATGATGAGCTTGAGCATGGTGACTTAAAGGGATACTTAGTATGAGTGGTATTATGGGATGCCATTCATACATGGCACAAGTATAATTTAGGGCCACTTATGTAATGGTTCTATTGTGATGAGATAGTCTTGGTATTTGACACTATGTCTTATGATTGTTGATGTTTGCATTATGTCTATGATTGGAGACTATGCTTATGTTTATGTTGTTGTCCTTTATGCTATGATGAACTATATGTGAGTTGTTTTATGAGTACGTTCTCCAACTATTTCAATGATGATGTTCAAAATTGGCATATAACATTGTTTCAAGTAAAACGTCCCTTTTAGCATATTTTCAATGATTTTATGCATGACTTCCATACTTGGTGCATTTTTGTACTAACCCATATTTTCTACATTTTCTATAAATGTAGGGTTTGGTTCTTGAAGGTGATCTCCTATTGGTTCAAGCTTGGAATAGATAATTCTCCTTGCTAGTTGGTGAGTCCTCAATATTCTAGGACGGATATCTTTACTTAGTAGTTTCTTTTAGTATTTCATTTAAGAACTATTGTAAGGGCTTTGTCCCTATTTTGAGACTTTGTTGTATTAGATGGCTAAATGAGACAATGTCTAGACTCCCATTCTCTTTTATGAAAGACTTCGATTGTAAAGAATTTTTTAAATTTCGTATCATTCTATGACTTCTATGTTTATAATATACTAAGTAGGGGTGTTCATGGTTTGGATAAAAATCGATCCAAACCAAAAAATCGAACCAAATTAATTTTATTTGGGTTTGGTTTGGTTTGGTTTTAGATTTTTGAAAACCGATAATATTTGGTTTGGTTATGGTTTTATTCAAAAAACCCGAAGAAATAACCGAACTAAATCGATGAATTTTATACATATATTTTATTAATATACATACTTAATATATTATTTTTATAAACAATTTTAAAGATTTTATACATGTTTTCATTATAATTTCTTTAGAATTTACTTATTGAAAGAAAAAATGTCCAAAGTGAAAACATTTATTTTATTGATTTCATGTATAAGAGTGTCTATGACAATTCTTTGTGGGACTGAAAATGTTAATGTTTCTTCCTTCTAAGACAATATAGTGAATTTGAAAGCTTTAATCATAATAAATTCAGTGATCGAAAGTTCAATAATTTCAGTCATTCTAACTATTTTTTTTGTTTTGAATGGATTGTTGTCACTTTTTTTCACATTTTGAATGAATTTTTTATTTTATTTTTGTGTATAGTTAATAACCGAATAACCAAATGAAACCGAAAACGAAATCGATAAATGTATATTATATTTAGTTTGGTTTGGTTTTGATAATTTTAAAACCGATTAAGTTGGTTTGGTTTTGGTTTTGACCAATAACCGATCCAAACTGACCCGTGAACACCCCTAATGCTAAGGGCTTGTATGCGACCCCTTTGGGGTCAAGTACGCCGTGTTACGTCTAGGGGGTATCCCTGGGTCGTGACAAAAATGCAGATTTTAGAGGTTGCAGGTGCAACCCACGGTCCGTGGTTCACCACGTGCAACCCTCCCCAAAAACCTCAGACAAAATCTTCTAAGGCATGACCCACGGACCGGGCCACGAACCGTGGTCTTGGTCCATGAATCATGGCCCCAGATTTAGCCTCTCTGAAATCTAACGATGGCCAACCAACATGGACCGCCGGTTGGGCCGACAACTTTTAAGTCAGGGGTTGTTTGGTCTTTTCCTTATGCATTGGACCCCTAAACTATGTGGTTTTGGTCAGTTTTAGCCTAGTAACTAAATTAGAACTTACCCTAGTCAATTCATTCTCCAAAATTCATCCAATTAGAACAAAAAAAAGGAGAAAGAAGTCGAGCAACCTTAGTTAAAAAATGCAACAGGTTTTCATCCAATTCAGCCTCGAAATCGAAAGATTTCTCTGTGAAATTCTTCACCAGGTATGTGGAATTTCACTAGTGGGTTCCTTTCACCCATTAGGTCTCTAGATTTCAGTCAAAATTTTGATTCCCTTAATATTATCTAGACCTAGGGTTTCTTAAATGTTAGAAATTGTTGGGTTTTAGCTGTTAGAATGATCCAAATCAGATTGTCTTGAATTTACTATCGTTTTGTGTAGATTCTTTCTATGTAGTTCTTGAATTACACATTCTAGGTCATTTACTTCAAATATACATACACGCCTCAGTTTTCGAATGTTTCATTATCAATATATTAATGTTGCATTCTCAGTTTGCATGACAATAATTTGAGCTATCCAGTATGATAGAAACTCAGTCATAAATTGTTAATTACATAATCAATTGGGAGTAGCTTAATACTGAGTGGACTAGGATCCGTCACCCACAAGTTCCCGAACTACGTAGGATAAGTCCCCTCTGTTGGGCATTATATTTTAGTGATCACGTCAGTCATGCCTCATAAGTGTGTTTAGCAGGTGTATTCACATTTATAGTAGAACATTAATATATTACTTTCAAAATTTATTTCAGAAAAAAATTCTATTTGGATGTTTCAATTAGTGAAAGGACGCTGAATGGTTAAGACAACAGTAAAATACAGAAATTTCATTTCTAAAATAAAAAGGGAAGGAGTTAGGCCAGGTTTTGTACCAAAAAATGTGTGGGAAATATGGATGCAACTTTGGGGAAGTGATAAGTGTATTAAGATGTCAGAAATTAATGCAAAGATTTGTCTTGGTGGCCATGAAACTGTTATTGGGACTCACACGGGCGGCTCTATCTCAATTGGAGAATATCGCAAGAAACTTGTGAGTATATATATTTTACGAATTCTATAACTAACATCTTCTATTGTATATATGTTTGTATCTGAACACATAATATACAACAAATATGATTGTATTTAATAATTACGTGATTTCTTTTGTATAAACTATTGATAAAGGTCGAGATCCAACACCAAGTGAGTTACATTTGCACGTTCATACACATGGTCATGATAGAAAATCATCTGTTGATGAGCGTTCTCGAATTGTCCATGTAAGTATAAAACTTTAAAACCTATCTAAAAATATATGTCATGTCACATAGGTTTAAAGTCTGATTAGTGAAATTATAGTCTGCTTAGAGTACAATTTTCGGAAGCAACTTAACAACATAATTGCTTCCGAAAATTGTACTCTAAGTAGACTATAATTTCACTAATAAGATGTTGAATCTATGAGACATGACATATACAGTTTTGGATAGGTTTTAAAGTTTTAGACTTACATAGACAATTCGAGAACACTCACCAACAAATGATTTTCCATCATGACCATGTGTATGAACGTGCAAATGTAACTCACTTGCTGTTGGATCTCAACCTTTTTCAATAGCCTATACAAAGAAAATCACGTAATTATTAAATACAATCATATTTGTTGCATAGTATGTGTTCAGATACAAACATATATACCATACAATAGAAGATGTTAGTTATAGAGTTTGTAAAATATATATACTCACAAGTTTTTTGCGATATTCTCCAATTGAGATAGAGCCTCCCGTATGAGTCCAAATAGCAGTTTCAGAGCCGTCACGATGATGCTTCGCATTAATTTCTGACTTCTTAATACATTCATCACTTTCCCAAAGTTGCATCCATCTTTCCCACACATTTTCTGGTACAAAACTTAGTCTAACTCTTTCCCCTTTTATTTTAGAAATGAAATTTATGTATTTTAGTGCTGCCTTAACCATCCAGTGTCTTTTCACTAATGGAAACATCCCAATAGAATTTTTTTCTGAAATAAATTTTGAAAGTAATACATTAATGTCCTATCTATAAATGTGAATACACTTGTTAAACTCACTTACAATGAAAAGTTATACCTTGAATTCTCCAAAATAACCATTTCTTACCTCATTTGAGACATTTTTCCAATTGATTCCATTGGGATTAACATCACTTTTGAAAGACTTGGATATCAAATTAGAGCAAATTTTAGAAGGTTCCAACCTGTATAAATTTAAAGAGATTATTGGGAGGGCTATCATAAATCAAAAGTAATATAAGTATCTGACATTATATTTATAACTGCTAACAGAAAGAATACTCATATTACTAATTTCCAGAAGGTACTCTCATTCATATTCATTAAATTTGGACAAAATATGCGTATTGGCAAAACAAGAACAATTTATAAAGTTGTTCACTAGGCAGAATTTAAAAAAAAGCTTACAAACTACTAAAGCAATTATTGATTATAATCAACTTACAAAATAGTTACTGAAACATTCTAATTTTAGTCAACTTATAGAACTATTAAAGCATTCTAATTCAAATCAACTTACTGAAACATTCTAGTTATAGTGAACTTATTGAAACTATCTAATTGCTATATTATTCTCACAAAATTGATGACAAACAAAAGGAATTGAAGCATTACAGTCAACTTACAGTACAAACAACACTTTCCCGTGTGTGAAAAACTAGATGAAGAAAAGGATTTGGAGCCAAATCCTACACTTCATCAGCAACAAACAGAAACAAATTACATGAAAAACTTACTATGAACAAGCAGTTGGCTTATCAATTTAATCTTAGAGGTTCTTTATTTCTTGATGACTGTGAAGTTGCTTTGATTTAGGTAAAGGTAAAAAATGTTATGTAACTAATGGTTTCAAGATTAAAATGAAATAATTGAAAATGGATCTTCTGAACAGTGAAATAGAATAGAAGAGAGAAGAACTAATTCTCCTTCACAAGTATATCTTTCTCTTGTTTGACTTCAGTTAAGTTATATATGGTCTGAACATCATCCAAATTGGTAGGACTTGTTTACTTCTAAAATTGTCTGAAATTAGTAAAAGTAGAGGAAGAAAAGAAATTGGAGACAAATACTACACTTCACTAGCGACAAACTGTAGCTCACTACATGTAAAATCTTCTAATGAACAAGCAATTAACTAACTTATTTAATCTTAGGGGCTCTTGATTACTGTGCAGGTGCTTTGATTTGAGCAATGGTAGAAAATGACATGTAACTAATGGTTTAAAGATTAATTAAACCACATTATTTATTTGAACTTATTTCAACAATTAAATAATTGTTTAACTCTAACTAGTTTTGACTTAATTTCAACAACTAAATTCACCAACTAAATCACATTATTTATTTGAACTTATTTAAACAATATTAACTCTAACTAGTTTTGAATTAATTCCACCAACTAAATCCACCAAATAAACCACATTATTTATTTGAACTTATTTCAACAGCTAAACAACTTTTTAACTCTAACTAGTTTTGACTTAATTTCAACAACTAAATTCACCAACTAAACCACATTATTTATATAAACTTACTTAAACAACTTTAACTCTAACTATTTTTGACTTAATTCCAAAAACTAAATCCAACAACTAAACCACATTATTTATTTGAACTTATTTAAACAACTAAACACCTTTAACTCTAACTAGTTTTGACTTAATTCCAACAGTGGTCGCGAAATAATTTTTGAAACAGTGGAGTCCGCGTTCTCTCCGCGACGCGGAGAGGGAAATATCACTCTGGGGAACAGGTCCGCGACGTGGACTGGAACCTTATTTTCTACCCGATCTTTTCTTACTCATTTTTCGGCCCTAATTCGCCTAGATACGAACAGTTTCTTTCCTAATCACTTAGATTCGAATATTCCACTTATGTACACGATAATCTAATCCAAACCACCCTCAATTCACTAACTCTTATCTCAAGAATTCATCAAACCCATCCTAATTCAAGAACGGACACGATACTTTCAAGAAACAAATCAAGAACTCAAATTCTTTAACTTCAAGAACGAAACTTCGCTGAAAATAACATGATTGGTGTGTGGATGAACGAACCCAACACTATGAGAAACTTACATACCTCTTAAGGATCAAACCCTTGGCGAAAATCCGCAACGAAACTCAAGAATCTCGACGAACACTTTGATCCTTTCCACTTTTCTCTTCTTGAATTCTTAACTAAAATCCTAAGTGTAGATTAGGATTATAAACTGAACCTAATTAGTTTAGACCCCTAAAACCTTACTAAAAATGAATTAAATTTGATTGGGTAAGGAAAAGACGAAAATACTCCTCACTATTTTCAGGTAATTTTCCTTAATTGGAAAGTCTGACTTCAAAATGGCATATCTCACTCATCCGAACTCTAACATAGGAAACTCAGTGGCATTAGAAAGATAATTCAAAGACCTTTCATTTGATATCTTATGGGCCACCTAACTCATTATGTACTGAAAGTTATGGTCATTTGAAGTTGACTCAAGACTTAAAGTACTTACAAATAACTTGAATGAATTCTCTTTAGTTCTTTTTGGAACTCAAGGTGCTACATCTAGTGACCTTAACACTCAAGAAATTTCAAATTCCTCGATAAAATCCTACTCACAACGAAGGATGGTTCGAGTCTTAGTTCAATTTTTTTTATGGGGTGTTACATAAACTTTAGCCAAAATTCATATCCAATTTTAACTCCTAAATTGATTCAATTCATGATCCATAAAAAATCAAAATCCAACCCATGTGATCCTCGTAAACTTCGCCGTTCATTCTGTTTAACCAGGCAACCCACACTCCTCCTCTCTAAGCCCTAATTTATTTTATTTTCTCCAATCACCCGCAACTCTCTTATTTCTCTCCCTTTCAGCCAAAATCCCTAACAACCGTTCAAGCACTGACTGTTCGCCTGTAAATTTGTATGTTATTTTTATTTCTGTATGTCTTTTTCATTTTCTCAGTTATCCATTTACTATGAAATTTGGATTGAAAGTACGTTAATCTGAGAGTATGTTTCCTAAACCATTGATCCTGAAAAGGAAAGAAAATGAAGATATCACAAAATATGATTGAAATTATTTAAATACCGGTTAATGGGGTAACACTATTTATTTGCTCGTTGAATGTTGATTGATGTGATTTTCTTTTGTATGATTTATTTAAATAATATTTTTTATTATTATTGAAAAGGAAAATGAGGAAGGAGATTATAAAGTGGGAAATCAAACTCTCATCAACAAGTTTTCAGGTAGTCAACCAACTTAGCTACTAAAACTTCCCTTAATACCATATATTTTAGTCTTTTCCCATTTTATGTGTCCTCGTTTTCTTATTTATTTTCAACGGGCTTTATGTTTGATCTCAATTCTAAAATTCTTAATTTAAAATTCTTACACAAACACAAAATCATAAATACACAAAGTTATGTAATTGATATTCCATCAGTGTTACATATACAATGAAAAAAAAAGAAGGATTTTTTTCCTCTTTTCTATCTACTTTTCTTCCTAACAATTTTTCTGCTCTTAATGCAAAAAAAGAGACTGAACTCTAAAGTCACGTATCGATAAAACCAATCATCCTTAGAATTGAGTCCCTTACATGACTCAAATTCCTTCTCTTGAGCATCCCTCCGTAGACGATACAAACTAAAAATGCCATCATTCTTCTAGTAATTGTCCGTTTAATTATCATATGGAGCGGCACCATTTCATCATCATCATCTATGTACTCGTCTTCGAAAAAGGTGTATTTATTTCCATTGAACAATGAAGTTTTGTTCATTGGTATTGTATTTGTATCTTGCTTCGTGATTGCTTTTCGTATCATGGATACCTTTTTGTCATAACGACGAATTTGAAAGTCATATTCATCTTTTGCTTCTTCTTCTTTAACTGAATTTTGAAACTCCATTTCATGCTCTTGAGGAAAAAATACTTTGTTTTTATGAAATTCTTCAGCCATGAAAAGAGAAGTATGAGGCAAAATGACATATTTTTTTTGGAACGAAAATATTTGAAGTTGAATTAATAGGAAAAGGGGGTAGGAGAAGGGATAAATATAGGGAATGGAAATGGTTAGGTGTCATGCTATAAAGCTCACCGCATGCTTTTTAGCATGACACTTAACCATTCCATTCCCTATATATTTCCCTTCTCCTACCCCTTTTCTTATTAATTCAACTTAAAATATTTTCTTTCCAAAAAAAATATATTATTTTTTTCTTATACTTCTCTTTTTATGGATTAAGAATTTCAGGAAAGTGAAGTGCTTTTTCCTCAAGAGCATGAAACGGAGTTTCAAAATCCAGTTAACGAGGAAGAAGCAGAAGATGTATATGACTTTCAAATTCTTCGTTATAACAACAAGGTATCCATGATAAGGAAGTTATCATGAAGCAATATACAAATTCCATACCAATGAACAAAGCTTCATTGTTCAATGAAAATAAATACAATTTTTTCAAAGATAAGTACATAAATGACGATGATGAAATGGTGCCGCCCCATATGATAATTAAACGCAGAATTTCCAGAAGAATGATGACATTTTTAATTTGTGTCGGCTATGAAGGGGCGCTTAAGATATTAAATTTGAGTCAAGTAAGGGACTCAATTCTAAGGATGACTGGTTTTATCGAAGTGTGACTTTAGAGTTTAGTCTTTTTTTTTTCATATTAAAAGCAAAAAATAGTTAGAAGAAAAAGTAGATAGAAAAGAGAAAAAAAATGCTTTTTATTTCATTGTAAATGTAACACTGATGTAATATCAATTCCATTTCTTGTAATAAAAAGTTGAAAATTTTGATGATGATTTAGTTTATTTGATTCTAGAAAAAATTGTACATGTTTGGTGTAAGACAATTCAGGTTGTTATGTGTGAGTAGGATTTGTTATTCATCCTGTATTTCTAAGATACTTAGAACAAAAACTTTGGAGAACTTGGTAAGAAGAAACAAAGATTAAAGAATATTTTTAAAACTAGAAAATTAAAATCAGTAGAAAAAATAGAATAAGAAAAAGATTAGAAATAATATACAAAATATTTTTCTCAGAAAAGAAAATTGAGTCTATTGAATGCACAGTGTCTCCTTAAGGAAATTATTCCCCTCAAACACCCGAGGTTAATGGAATATATCCTCCAAGGAGAGAACGATCTTACTCATCGGTGTATCGGTACCTGTACCCATGATGTCAGCGAATCACTCAACGGCAGTATAGTACACTTAGAATACTAAATTAAGTAGTAGAAGAAGGCCATAAAATTGGTTATTTCGTTGTTAAAAAATAAGAGGAAATCCCTCTATTTATAGACAACAAAGGGTCTATTTATAGACAATAAAGGTTAGTGTGAACATATGCTTATTGTGCCTTACTGGAAAGGTCACGACCCTTGGAAAAAGTCACAATCCTTCGGAAAGGTCACAATCTTTCATAAAAGTCACAACTTTTTATAGAAGTCACAACTCTTCATAAAAGTCATAATTCTTCATTTTTCATTCACACCTTTTAAAACTCAACAATTCCCTCATGAATGGGGAATGATTCTAAAATAAAGAAGTCACAACTCTTCATAAAAGTCACGACTTGTTATAGAAGTCACAACTCTTCATAAAAATCACAACTCTTCATAAAATTCACACCTCTTCATTTTTCATTCACACCTTTTAAAACCCAACAATCCCGTCATGATTGGAGAATAATTCTAAAATAAAGAAGAGAACAAGTGTGTAAACTTTACAAGAAATAATTAATTACATCCGGATAAGTAGGTCTCCCTTTGAACTTTCCGTAGTGAACATATACCGGAAATAGTCGGTCAATCGATAAATCTTATATATTTGAAATGTCGAGCTTTGGTATATATCTAGACAAACATATGTCACACAATCAACCCTTTACCATTTATGGTTCTTACGACTGTGATCGTTTCAACCATGAAGACCTCCTGATTTCATGAGTGTATAGAGAATAGTCATTTTACAATAATTCTCTTTGAAGCGGCTTACACTTCACACTCATATAGGTGATTTCTAACTTGTGCTATCACGTAGATACACGATTTGGAAAAATATGCCAAACTTAGTAAAACATTAGAAAACTTTAAGCTTTATTTACTTGTTAACAAACCTTAATATTTTATCCTTGTCCCTAAACATTGTATTTATCATGATAATGGATTGAGTTGTTTGACAATGTCCAACCGTTTGTCACAACTTTGTTTTCACCTTAAACCTAGGTCTTGGGATCTCCAATCTGCTAGGTAGAGTTACCACCATGATGACTTGCCCTAAGCCTTAAACTCATTTCCTTAGGTGATCTTTCAACTCTCTGTCTAGTTAGGCTTTTTTATAAGTGTATCCGACATAGTATTCTCAGCCTTTACATAGTCAATTGTGATGATTCCACTAGAGAGTAATTTTCTAACGGCATTCAGTTTATGTCTTATATGATGATACTTTCTGTTATACATCATGATCCATGCTCTACCTATTGCATCTTGACTATCAAAGTGTATGCATACTGATGCCAAAGGTTTGGGCCAAACAAATATCTTTCAAGAAATTTTGGATCCATTCAACTTATTCACCGACCTTATTTAGAGTGACAAACCCAGAGATGATTGTAGAGTGAGCGATACATTTCTGTTTCGATGATTTCCAAGAGACTTCTCCTTCACCAAGAGTAAATACATATCCATTCGTGGATTTTACTTCATTTGATCCGGTAATCCAATTTGCATCACTATATCCTTTCAATACAACTAGATATTTGTTATAAAGTAAGGCATAGTTTTGAGTATGTTTTAAATACCCCAAAAATATTTTCATTGTCATTCAATGAGTTTGAATGGGATTACTCGTGAACCGACTCCATTTACTAATATCACATGCTATATATGATCGTGTACACTTCCTGATATACATCATACTTCCTAATACTCTAGCATAATCCAATTGCAAGTCACTTTCACATTCATTCTTTTGAAGTGCAAGGCTCACATTTATTGGACTCTTGACAATAAAATTCATATATTTGAACTTGTCAAGTACGTACTTTTTGAATGTAATGAGACTGTGTCAATGCTAAACATTGTGGAGTTCAAAGGATTCTTATATTTAAGATCACATCATCAACTTCAAGATTTTTTATATCATAGGTGTCCCTACTGATGATCAACATGTCATCAACATGCAAATAACCAATGACCTTGTTGTTTGAAATATCTTTAATGTAAACACATTTATCACTTCCATAATTCTGAAATCCATTTGCCAACATGGTTTGGTCAAATTTCTCATGTCATTGTTTGGGTGTTTGTTTTAGTCCATAAAGTGACTTAACAAGTTCACACATTTTCTTTTCTTTACCAGGAACCATAAAACCCTCGGGTTGTTCCATGTAAATTTTTTCCTCCAATATAATTCTCCATTTAAGAAAGTTATTTTTACATCCATTTGATGGATTTGAAGGCCATATACCGCAACTAGTGCAATTCACATCCGAATGGATGTAATTCTAGTTGTTGGCGTGTATGTATCGAAAAAATCATGACATTTTTTTTGTCTAAGACCTTTGTCAACAAGTCTTGCTTTGTATTTGTCAATATTTCCATCGACTTTTATTTTTATTTTGAAGATCCACTTTGAACCAAAAGATTTATTTCCTAGAGGAAGATCAATCAACTTCCAATATGATTGCGTAAGATTGAATCAATCTTACCATTGACAGCCTCTTTCCAAAAGGATGAATCTGCAGAAGACATAACTTCTTTGAATGTATGAGACTCATTTTCAAGAATAGATGTTACAAAATCAGATATGAAGAAAGTTGATGTCCTTTGGCATTTCCTATACCTTTGAATCACTTTATCAAGCACATTCTTATTGTGTTCTTTCCAAGGTCGTTTAGACCCTTCACTAGATAACTCAAGTCTAGTTTTATACGGATAGACGTGTTCAAAACTCTATATTATCCGATTCAATTAAAGTATTGTAATGAATATCTGAATGTTAAGACTTATGAACCAAAATTGACACGCTTTACTATTTGTAGCATATTCAATGAAAACACAGTCCACAGTCTTAGGTCCTATTTTGACCCTTTTGGAGATAGAAACTTGGACTTTGTCTAGACACCCTCACAGTTTAAAATATTTCAAGTTGGATTTTCTTCATTTCCATTTTTCATATGGAATACACTTTGTCTTGAACATTTTTTTTTTCTTGCTTCCTTTCTTAACAGACAAAACTTTTGTTATTCCCTTTTGTTGTAAGGATAGCTTTCCCACACAAGTTTTTTGGTGAACATGGACTTATGAGTAAGGCACTCAACATTTCATTCAAAGTTCAGTTTTTCCCCCGCAATTCCATTAGATTGAGGTGTGTATGTGCAGTAGTTTGAGGAATAATTCCATTTTTCAAACATATTTATGCAAAAGGAGATTTATACTCTCCATCCCTATCACTTCTTATTTATTTTTTTCAGTTGTATTTCAACTTAAGTTTTATATTGCCAAATGTTTTATTGCTTCATCCTTACCATTTAGCAAATATACATAACAATTCTAGTGCAATTGTCAATAAAGGTTATGAAATACTTTTTCCCATCACGAGATGGTGTTGAATCACAAATGTCAGTGTGAATAAGCTCTAAGAAACTAGAATTCCTTTCAACAAATTTAAAAGGATGTTTAACATACTTAGATTCAACCCAAACTTGATATTTTGATTTGTTGCACTCAAAGTTAGGCAAACCTTCTAAGTTGATCAACAAGTTTTGTATTGACATATCTTGAATGTTCATGCGATAAATAGTTTGACTCAAGCAAGTAAGAACAAGCAGACATATTGAGTTTGAAAAGACCCTCTGTGAGGTAAGTTTTTCTCACAAGTATTTTGTTCTCATTTATTACAATTTTGTCAAATACGAACATTGTTTAGAATCAACACCTTGCCAGATGATCTTTTCAGAAGGACCTTTCCATAATCTTCAATTTGGTTTTATAGAATTACCCATGAACATAGTCTCATCGGGTCCAATAAGGACAATATGACCCAAATGTTCTTTTACAACACAAACATGAAAAATGACTTTTCAAAAATATTCATGTCTACACAAATAGTTGTATATTAACAGACATATATTTTCATGGAAAATCACAATATTTTAAGTGACATTCTATCATAAAAGAACATAACTATTTTGACAATTATTATTTGGTAGTTTCATACTAGTCATACCATATACTAGTAACAGAGAAACTCAACGACCACATATCAAAAATACTCCAAGGATTTTATGGATCTAACATTTTGTTGGGTTTTAAAAGGTGTGACTGGAAAATGAAGAGTTGTGACTTTGATGAAGAGTTGTGACTTATATGAAAAGTTGTGACTTTTATGAAGAGTTGTGACTTTTATGAAAAGTTGTTACTTCTATGAAAAGTTGTGACTCTTATGAAATGTTGTGACCTTTCCAAAGGATTGTAACTTGTCCAAAGGGTTGTGACCTTTTTGGTAAGACACGATAAGAACATGTTCACACTACCCTTTGTTGTCTATAAATATAGCATTTTGTCATTAAATAGAGGGATTTCCTCTCCTTTTTAACAATGAAATAACCAATTTTCTGAACTTCTTCTTCGTCTACTAAATCTACTATTCTAAGTGTATTTTACTGTCGTTGAGTGGTTTGCTGACACTATGGGTATAGGTACCGATACACCGGTGAGTAAGATCGCTCTTGTAACACCCCAGATTTTTTTTGAGCTAAGACTCGAACCATTCTTCATTGTGAGTAAGATTTTACCGAGGAATTTAAACTTTTCTTAGGTGTTAAGGTCACTATATGTAGCACCTTGAGTTCCAACAAGAACTAAGGAGTTCATTCAAGTTATTCCTAGGTTCTTCTATGTTTTAGGTCAACTTCAAACGACCATAACTTTTAGCACATGATGAGTTAGGAGACCCATAAGGTATCAAATTAAAGAACATTGAGTCCTCTTTACAACGCCATTGAGTTTGCTAAATTTCGAACTCGTATGAGGGAGATATGATTATTTGAGTGCAACCTCTCTAGATAGGGCCTTTCCATCTGAACTAAGGAGAGGGATTTTAGTCTTTTCCTTAGCCCCACTTATTCTAAACGTGAATTACACCCAATTAAGGGTATAAAATGATTAGAATCAGTTTCATTCATCCCCAAAATGGTTAGGGTTTTAGAGAGAAGATTCAAGAGGAGAAAAGAGGGAAGGTTCAAGGCGTTCATTGAAATTTATTGCGGATCGAGGGTTGTTTCGCCAAAGGTTTGATCCCTAAGAGGTATGTGAGTTCTCATAGTGTTGGGTTCGTTCACCTACACACCAATCATGTTATTTTCAGTGCAAATTCTATCTTAAAGTTGAAGGATTTTGAGTTCTTGAAGTGTTTTTCTTGAAATTCCTTTTTTTAATCTTGATTGTTGAGGTTTTGATGAGTTCTTGAGATAACCGTATGGATTTTAAGAGTTATTTTTGAGTATATTCTTGTGTACTTTGGTTGAGTATTCGAATCGAAGTGATTGGGGAAGAAACCATTCGATTCTAGGCGAGTTAGGGTCAGAAAATGAGAAAGAAAAGTCATCGGGTTTTTCTGGGCTGGGGCTGGCGCACCGCCCTAGCAGTGCACCAGAAACACTTGTATGTAGGTAGAGGGCTGGCGCCCTGTTCCACTCAATACACCAGGGTGGCTTACCCCCGCCCCTTCTCCGTCGTTTGCCTGTCTGAGTCCTTTAAAATGGTACCTTCAAGCTCTATCGATTCCAAACACTCTAATTTACTTCTAAACACCTAGAAATAATTCATAACATGAATTATAACCTTGAATTCATAATTGAAATTCAAGGTAGAGTTAAGAGTCAAGTCTTGAGAGTTCTTTCGAGTCTTTTGAGAAAGTCCATTTGAGTCTTTTCGAAGAGTCTTCTACAATTACTTATAAATTGTTTCAAGACAAGATTAAGTGAGTATGATAATGAGGAGAATGTATTCATGAGTCTACATTATCATTGAGATCCTTCAATCGAGTCGTTCATGCCCATAAATTCCGCATGAACTCCATAATTTGAGTATCTTTGAGAGGAGTAGTATCTTCAAGTTTTAAGTCTTAAGTATTGAGTTCCTAACCCTTTTGAGATTATATTCCTAATCACGGGACTACTACATGTTACCCATGAAGGTCGTTGAGTTGAGTAGTGCATGTCCATAATTCCGCATGAACCCTATGAGTTGAGCATTCTTAAGATAAGTAGTATCATTGAGTCTTTGAGTTCTGAGTTCCGAGTATTGAGTTCTATGTATGGTTATTGAAAACCTTGAATTGAGTCATTCACGTCCATAATTCGGCATGAACCTTCTTTTGAGAAGTCTTTTGCAAACATTTTAAAAAAACTTGTTTTAAGACTTGAGCATATGCATTTGAGGAAGAGTAGAGCTGAGTTCATTTTATTTAAAATGATATATGGGAACTAAGTGATCCCAAGAGTAAATATTTTTACACTTAAGTAGTGAGGAAACACCGATTTCCAAAAGAATTTTCATGAGCATTTAGGAGTAACATCTCTTTTAAGAGAACAATTTTTAAGTAATAATCTCAAAATACAGAAAGAGTTATGTTTTTTAAAAACATATGAGCTAGTATAAACCATGTAGACAACGTGGGTAGAAAGGGTCATACTTTTTAGATGATTCCTTATTATTTTTTAGCATAGACTAGTGGATCCACTTAGTAGTAGGTTCTATACCCTGGAAAAATATAGGACAGTTCTGGCAGCGTGGGCTAGACGTTGTATCATCACATAGCTCATAGTGATGGTTGTCGGTTAGATAATCTCCCACAAAGTTATATTGTATTTTTATATACAAACTGAGTTATTATTGTATTCTTTAATACATTGAGTTACTATCTATTGTTTTAAAAGTTTTCCATATAATGCATCTTTTATTGTTTCTTTATCCAGAGTTGAGTATCCAGAGTCGAGTATCTTATTATTGAGTTGAGCCTTATTTTTTCTGAGTTGAGTTAAACTATGTTTCACAGAGTTGAGTCTCTTATTATTGAGTTGAGCCCTATTTCTCTGAGTCGAGTTGAACTATGTTTCACAGAGCTGAGTCTTTTAATATTTGAGTTGAGTTGAGTGAGTCGAGAAGAGGTAAGTATATTTCTTTTCCACCAGTTCAAGCTTATGTTTATGCTTTAGAATTCCCCTCGCATGCTCGTACATTCCATGTACTGACGTCATTTGGCCTGCATCATTTCATGATGTAGATATAGGTAGCTAGGGTCATCAACAAACGCTTAGTTGATATCACTTGTAGTTCATGTTAGCCATGGTGAGCCTCTTTGCTTCTGGAGGATTCCATTTACTTTTCAGTTTTGTCAGGATAGCGTGGGTATTTTCCCGACTTCCATCTTTGTTATTTAGATGCTTCATAGATAGACAATAGAGTTTGAGAAGTCTGTTCATTTATTTTGTTAAATGTTTTAAAGACTTGAAGTTCCTATTTTTGGCTAGTTGAATATTCTATTATATTCAGAGTTAATCATTTGAGTTAAAACTTTGTATTTGAATTCTATGAATTTATCCAGTTTTAAGTTTTGTATGCTTGAGTTAGTTTTTCGCTTGTAGTCAGCCAGGATGAGGGTTCACTTGGGGACCAACAATGGTTCTCGAGTGTCGGCCACGTCCAGGGTGTAGGCTCGGGTCGTGACAGTTCTATCCTGGAATGATGTATTCCATTAACCTCGGATACTTGAGAGGAATAATTTCCTTAAGGAGACACTTTGCATTCAGTGGGCTCAATTTTCTTCTTTGGGAAAATATTTTATATATTATTTCTAATCTGTTTCTGATTCTATTTTCTCTACTGATTTTAATTTTCTAGTATTGAAAATACTCTTTAACCTTTGTTGTTTCTTATCAAGTTCTCCAAAGTTTTTGTTCAAGGTATCTTAAGAATACATGATGAACAACATAATTTTGTTAAGATGTTGTGGTTGGACATTACATATGCTAGTGAAGTAATGACACATCGTATGTTACCTTTGAGTTTTTTCATTTTTGTCTGAACATCAGACAGAGCCCAACACAAACAACTCTTCTTAAGTGATGACAACATTTCAATCTCTTTTAGAAAGTTAAATAAATTATGAATTGAACATCTGCATAAGTATCATTAGATTCTAATTGGTACACAACACACAAATGAGTTCACCTTGGTCATAATTTTTCAATAAAAAAAAATTATTTCTTCATGAAATGTGGTCAATTTTGAATATTCATCATCAAAAATTAGTTCAGACTAGTTTCTGGATAAAAGTTTACTTTACTCACAAAAATTTAAATATTTTTTTCAAACAAAATATTGTCCAAACTCAAATTTTAATTTAAAAAATCAGAAATTTTATTTTATATATATATTTTATAATGTTGAAGTTATGTTGCCTTTAAATAATTTTTAGTTAATCCATATATGTAGAAAGCTGGTTAGGCCGACATGTTTCCATGAATAATAAAAGTTCACAGGGAGAATCATCATCTTCTTCCAAAATTTTCGTTTTTTAGGTTTTAAAAATATTAGTATCATTATTTTGTTAGATGGTTTCAACAAGGAGATGTGGATAATGTGAAGGATGATTGTGAATATTGAAAATTTTAAAACTCCATTGATAAGCTTGAAAAAGCTTGAAAAATAATAAGTGGGTCTTGTGAATTTGTAAAATTAATGTAATTTTTTTTATTGGGGTTCATTGAGCTTGTGTTGGTGAATTTGTAGTTGAATTTACAAGTTAGATCGAGAAGAATTTGATCTAATGAGTATGAATTTAGTGCTCAATTTGTGACCAAATATGAAGAAGATGACTATTTGAAAAGTTTAAGAAATTAAAAAACTGATCTATTTGATTTTTATTTTTTTAAACACTTAATTTCGTACGTGGCACTAAAAATGATGTGGAATTCCACGTGTAATCTCATCCATTACACGCACACTGATCGGAGGAGAAAATGACTTAAAATGTTGTGTTTGATGGGTTTAAGGGTCTAGTTGGCAAAGTGATGAGTATGAGGGTCCAACTTACAAATGGAGCCAAGTACAGGGGTCTCTCAAGTCATTCCGCCTTTTGAATTTATACAATTAGAAACCAAATAGCAAAATTTCGTGAAACTATAGCCACATATTAAAAATAATCAAAACTATAGCTATATTACTTAATACACTCTAGATGCTTGCCTTTCCACGTAATTTTCCCATTTCTAATTTGAATAGGGAAAAGCCCACTTTCCTATTAAACCTATCTATAAATGCTACCACACAGTAACATAGTAAGTTAGTAAATCACATTACACAAACCCAAAAACTCTCCTCTCTCATGCAAACCCTAACCAAAATTGTCCAGTAACAACAATGGCCACTCCGGCCACTGGCCAGTCATCTTTGGCGACTGGTCAGACAGTCCCGTTAACGTCCCATTATCACTTCCCCAACCTTACTCATATAACCCGTCTAACAACTCCCATTTGTAGCGATAAGGATCCTAATAATTTGCCTAACGTGCCTGAAGTGCATAATGATGATACAATCAGATTTAAGGAAGGAAAATATGCAGCTTGAATGCTTTTGAATAAAAAAAGGACTCCCAACAATACCTTTCAAGAAACCTACGTTTAACAATGGTATCACTAGGGTTACTTGGACGGAGGAAGAAGTAAAACAGATGAACATTATGGAGAAATTTCAATATGTTGTGATAGGAAAGTTCTCATATGGATGGCCTGAGCTGGATGAGTTGAGAAGAACTATCCCTAAACAATGTAATACAAAAAAGAGCATGTCAAATAGGACTGCTGAGACATAGGCATGTTTTGATGAGATTCAAATTGTTTGAAGACTTTGTGAACATAATGTCCAAGCCTTCCTATTACATCACTGATAATGCATGTTTTTACTATCCTATGAGACCCTTGATTTATGATGAGAAGTTCAGAGTTGATGAAGAAACATCTCAGGCTATGGCGTGAATATCTTTTCCTGATCTTTGGCCTACCTTTTTTGGGAGAGAAGCTATTTTCTCATTGGCATCAGCAGTGGGTAAACCAATTCAATTAGATACGGCTACCATCAACAAAACTAGACCTAGTTGTGCAAGGTTCAAGGTCCAACTGGACTTATTAGGAGATCTACATAAGTTTGAGGAACTGGAGATTGAGAATGAAGAAAAAACCTCCTCAAGGGTGGAAAAGGTGAAAGTGATGTATGACATGCTACCCAAGTATTGTAAAAGGTGTAAATTTCAAGGTCATAACGAGGAAGAATGTAAAATCCGACACCCTGAATTGAGAAAACAAGAACAAAATACAAATATGAGAGGAAAGGATAAAGAAGTGATCAAGTCACCAAGGTTCCCTAAAAGAGAGTGGAACCCGACCAACAGAAGATTCTTCAGAAATACAGATATGGAGGTTACTACTGTAGGCATGGAAACAAAGAAGGATGATATTGCAACCAACAACTCATTTAATGCTCTTAATGAGGAGCAAGAGGATGGAGAAAACTATAAAAGGGGGGGGGGGAGAAGATGAATACCAAAGAATGGATTACAAATTCTTTCTACAAAAATACAATCACAACAAGTAATCAAAGCTTTAAGAACAGTGAAGCAGATAACATGGAAAGCACCAAGGACAAAAATGTAGAAAACACGCATGAAAGAGATGAATCAGGGGAGATGAATGCCAACAATGTGATGCCTTCTCAGGAGTTAGAGGATTTAGATAAAGCTCTAGTTCTTCACACTGACCTGCAGAATACAGAGCAGGTTAAAAATGATAATGGAGACCTACTTAATGAAGATATACATGGGGATGTAGTAAGTGTGGAACAAAATGATTATAATGAAACTTGTTTTCAGGAAGCTGAGGTATTGGATAAAGCAATAGTAGTTCACAAGGACCATTAGGTCTTAGGAGACAGTTTAGGTGGACAGGATGCTGTGGTTTTAGATATGGTGGAGTTTGAGGATGATCCTCTTCTGAGTTCTGAGGATGTTGATAACATGAATCTCCTTACAGGTTACTCAACTGGAAAACAAGAGCAATTGCACAATGTTAGGAGGGTAAGAGAAGTTAATACATTAGTCAAGTATTCAGGGGCAATCAAACAGAGTTCGCCTATCAAAGATTTACATGACTTGGTTTCTCATAACACAGCAAAAAAAGAAAGCACACCAGTGGAGGAGGCAGACTCACAGCAAAATGAAATAGTAATAGACAACAAAGTTGAAAATCAAAATGATCATGCTCAGGGTGTTAAAAATGCAGGAGGTTCCCCTAAAGGAAATCAAAGAAGAAGAAGAGTAAGCCTTAAGGGTATATGCCCATTAGGACAGTCTGGTCAAGCTATGTTAAAATGATCTTTAAAGCATTAATATGGAATATTAGATCAGTCAGATATAATCATTCTTTCCATAGAGTTCAAATGCTTCATAGACATAACAAATTTGATTTAGTTGCCTTAATGGAACATTTACAAGAAACTAGGTAGATTCAGCTGTTTAAAAGGAGATTAGGCTTGTCATATGCAAATTATAACATCAATGGGAAGAATTAGTTGTTTGTAAAAGAGGATATTTAGGTGGAGGTTGTGTCTGATTCTGAGCAACAATTAACTATTAAAATGCTATTCCTTAGTGGGTATCAGATAGATGGTACTCTTGCCTATGCCAAATGTATAACTGCTGAAAGACTGCTACTGTGAGAGGATATGTATGCAATTGGGCATAATATGAATTTCCCCTGCTTTGTTGAGAGGGGGGGGGGACTTTAATGTTATTATGGATGTTGAATAAAAGATAGGGGGTCTACCTGTTTATCCAAATGAGGGGGAGGATTTTGCCTTTTGTATCAATTCTTGTGAGCTATTTGATATTAATTTCAAAGGTAGCCCTTTCACTTGGTGGAATGGGAGGTCTGATGGGGAATGTATCTTTAAAAGACTAGACAGTGTTGTGGGGAATCAGGCCTTTCTGGAAGGGTTGGGTCATGTGGACTTGGAACATATGGCTAGGACAAGGTCAGATCATGCTCCTATGTTGTTGTTTTGTGGGGTTCAATCTTTCCAGTTCCACAAACCTTTTAGATTCCTTAACTTTTGGTCTGAAAAGGAGGAGTTCAAAGATCTGATTAGGCAGAATAAGGTTGCTGATCTCTTTGATGATGTTTTTGTTAACTTAAAGATCAAGATGGTGAAGACTAAACTAGCTCTGTCAAAGTGGAGCAGAGAAAGTTTTGGGGATATCTTCAAACAATTAATTGTAAGAGAGGATATTATGAAGATCAAAGAAAAATTGTTTGAGGATGTTCCTAATGCTGCTAATAGATCCATTCTGAATAGAGCTCAAGCAGAATATACAAAATACTTGAAGTTTGAAGAGGATTTCTGGAGACAAAAGGCTAGGATGCAATGGTTTATTGAAGGAGATTGGAACACCAAATTCTTCCACAACATTGTAAAAGGTAGAAGGAGAAGACTAGAAATGACCAAAATGTAGAAAGTTGATGGTGCATGGGCTGCAGGAAGTGAGGTTAGGGAAGAGGCTGTCAAATTCTATCAAGATCAATTTTCCAGTGATATGCAAGAATCTAATTTATCCCTTGTGTATTTAATCCCTTCTTTGATTAAGGAGGAAGATAATGAATTGCTAAATAGGATTCCCACTTCTGAGAAGGTTAAAATGGTGGTCTTTGAGCTCAATGGGAATAGTACAAGTGGACCTGATGGTCTGACTGGTCACTTTTACCAGGAATGCTAGGACATAATAGGTGATGATATAGTGGAGGTAGTGATTGATTTTTTTAAAGGGACAACACTCCCAAAATCCATCATTCATACTAACCTTGTTTTGATTCCTAAGAAAGAAAATGTGATTTCTTTTGCTGATCTAAGGCCTATCAGTCTTAGTAACCTTATTAACAAAGTTATTTCCCGGGTTGTTTATGATAGACTGGAAGAATTCTTACCTGCTCTTATTTCTGCTAATCAATGTGGTTTTGTCAAGGGAGGAAGTATTACAAAAAATGTCCTACTTGCTCAGGAGATTATTGTGGATATCAGGAAGAGGAGTAAAACTGCTAATGTGGTGTTTAAACTTGACATGGCTAAAGCCTATGATAGAATAGATTGGGGCTTTTTGATTGAAGTATTGGAAAAGATGGGCTTTAACAAAGTCTTTACTGATAAAATATGGAGACTAGTGGCCAACAATTGGTATTCTGTTTTGGTCAATGGCCAAGCTTGTGGCTTTTTTCACTCTTCTAGGGGTGTTAAACAAGGAGATCCTCTATCTCCTTCTTTATTCATTCTAACAGCTGAGGTCCTTACTAGGGCCCTTAATAATCTGTTCAGCTATGCAAGGTATCAAGGATTTAGGTTACGAAAGTGGAGTGAACATATTAATCATCTAGCCTATGCTGATGACACAATCATTTTTGCTAAGGCAGATAGAGTTTCCTTGAACTTGATAATGAAGACCTTACAAAACTATGAATCCTAATCTGGTAAGAAAATCAATAAAGAGAAGAGTGCACATTTTGTTCATCACAAAGCAGCACATGGTGATATTCAGATGGTAGAAGAGTCTACTAGCTTTCATAGAGGGAAGTTCCCACTTTCTTACCTTGGATGTCCAATTGGGCATGCCAGGAAAAGTAAAGTTCATTTTTCTGAACTCATAAAAAGGTTCAAAATAAACTTCAAGCTTGGAAAGGGAAGCTTCTGTCTTTTGGGGGTAAAACTGTATTGATTAATAATGTATTGCAGAGTGTTCCTATTTATCATCTGTCAGCTATTATCCCTCCCAAGTGTCTCATCCATGATCTTCATAGAATCTTTGCAAGATTTTTATGGAATTTTAAGGAGGTAGGAAGTAACAAGCACTGGTTTCCTGGAACAATGTCTGTTTACCCAAAAAGGAAGGAGGATTAGGATTTAGATCCTTATTTGATGTTTTCAGAGCTTTATTTGCAAAACTATGATGGAACTTTAGAACAAATAATTCTACGTGGTCTCAGTTTATGTGGAATAAATATTGTAAAAGGCACATACCACAGACAATTGAATGGAGAGGGGGACCACAAACCTGGAAACATATGCTAGCTGCTAGAGATTTTATTGATCAGGAAATATGGTGGAAACCAAATTGTGGGCATTCTAATATCATGTTTGACAACTGGAAACAATTAGGTGCTCTATACTACTATCTTCCAGTATCTCATATTAATGAATGGATGCAAAGTGATGTTTATCAATTATTTCAGGAAGAGAGTTGGAATGAAGATCTCTTAAGAAATGTATTCCCTGAAAATGTTGTAGAACACATACTCACTAAAATTGAGAGATTCCAGGAATCAGAAGATAGGGATAATCCTATGTGGATGTTGAACAACTCTGGTAATTTCTCAGTTAAGTCTGCCTGGGACATTATAAGAACCCCAAGTTGAAGATGAAAGTTTTGATAAGATTTGGGAAAAGGGTGTACCTTTTAAAGTATCTTTGTTTTTCCGGAGATTAGTAAGGAAAAGGATCCCCATTGGTTAATTTTTGGCCAGATTTGGATCTGAGGAGGAGATTGTGTGTTGCTGTTGTGATTATTAGAACATTTGGCGTTAGGACATCACTCAGTAGCTTAGTCGTATTATGATCAGTAGTTTAGTCGTATTAGGATTGCATTACTAAATTCAGCGGTTATTATTTATTTAGATTACTTTAGTTCAGTTCGTTTAGGAATTTTATTATTCCTTGTAACTCTATTTAATACCTTGCTGCCTTCATTAATAAATATACTATTTTCAGCACACATTCAGTCTTTATATGGTATCAGGGCTCTTCACGCTCTAACGAGTACGATTAAATTTTTTTTCTCCTCCTCACGCAGATCAGCAACAATGACCAATGGTAACAACAATCCCAGAGTTGTCAATGCTGATAACACCACGGGTACCAATATTATCATTCAATTCAATCCTGCATCCCAATTACCCATCAAACTAAGCGGTGGTCACAACTTTGCCACCTGAAAAGCCCAATTTTCCATGCTTATGTATGGCTACAACCTCTTTGGCCATCTCGATGGAACCACTCGGTCCCCCAATCGCACTATTACTCTCGGCACAAATATATCTCCTAATCCTGCCTTCTTAACTTGGTTCCGTCAGGACCAACTCATCCAGAATGCCATCATGGCTTCTGTCGAACCCACTATTACCCTTACTGTTGCTGCCGCTGAC
This sequence comes from Solanum piurae, assembly GCA_029582685.1. NCBI lineage: Eukaryota > Viridiplantae > Streptophyta > Magnoliopsida > Solanales > Solanaceae > Solanum > Solanum piurae. Next base: position 25,985 of record JAJOOO010007603.1, read on the forward strand.
TCGGCTAAATCAGCTTGGGATGCTTTGTATACCACTTATGCGAACAAATCTCAAACCCGAGTCTTCAGTTTGCATGATCAGCTTACCCGTGTCACTAAGGACTCTCGCTCCATTACTGAATATCTTCATACTATTCGGTCTTTGTCAGATGAGTTAGCCACTGCTGGTGCTCCTGTTTCCAATCCTGAACTCATCATCAAAATACTCAGTAGTCTAGGTCCTGAATTTCGTGAGATCTCTGCTGCCATTCATGCACGCGATACAGCTATCTTCTATGAGGAACTGTTTGAAAAGCTGCTGGACTTTGAACTCTTCCTTCGCCACGAAGATGCTAAGAAACTACCTAGTACCATCACTGCTGCAGTTGCTACTCCCAGCAAATTCAACTCCAATAATCGCAACAATCGTAAACAAACCAACAACTCTCAACAATGGCGCCAAAATTCGCGTCCAAGCACTCCACCACAATGGCAGTCCAATTCCAATCCGAACGGTGTTACTCGATGTCAACTATGTAATAAAATTGGCCACACTGCCAATGTTTGCCGCTCGAAGTCTCATAATCACTTTGAAGCGAAAGCTAACTATGCCGCTGGGTTTACGGCGGACACCAACCTCTGGATACTTGACTCAGGAGCCCCCCATCACATCACAACAGAGCCGCACAACCTACAGCCATACCACTGTAACGAGGATGTCTCCATGGGTGATGGTAACAAAATTCCTATCTCTCACACTGGTTCTACTAAATTAAATGCATCAAATAATGTTTTTAAGCTAACCCACACTCTGTCTGCACCTTCCATTAAACGCAAGCTTCTTTCGGTTTCTAAATTCTGTCAAGACAATCTTAAGTCTATTGAATTTTTTCCTTTTAACTTTGTTGTGAAGGATCTGCAAACGCAGAATCCACAGTTGCACGGTCGGACCAACAATGGACTGTATGAGTGGCCTATCTCACATCCCCAAGCTAACATTATCTCCACATCCAGTCCTCTTACTACTTGGCACCAACGTCTTGGACATCCTCATTCTAGAGTTCTTAGGTTTATTTTAAATAAATTCTCGCTACCGTTTCATGAGCGAGACAAAAACTTTCATTGTAATTCTTGTTTATCTAATAAAGCTCATCGGCATCCTTTTACCCAATTATCACTGTCTAGCTCTAAACCACTTCAAATTATTTTTAGTGATTTATGAGGGCCATCGCCAGTCTTATCTCTCGACAAAAAGTTGTATTATTGTATTTTTGTTGATCAATATACGAAGTACACTTGGCTCTACACACTAACAAAGAAAAGTGAAGTTAAAGAGATCTTTCAAAAATTTCATCCTATGATGGAAAAACATTTTGACACCAAAATTTTATCATTGTATACTGATGGCGGAGGTGAGTATAAAAGTCTTGACTCCTATCTTTTACTTCACGGCATTCAACACCTCTCACCCCACCCTATACACCCCAACGAGTTGCACTTGCAGAACGCCGACATCGTCATATCGTTGAAACTGCAAGAATACTCTTACATGAGGCGTCCCTCCCACCCCAATTCTGGTCTTTTGCATGTCATCACACTGTCTACCTAATCAATCGCCTTCCAACCTCTCACCTAGATAATCAATCCCCATTCCAAAGATTACTTCAAAAATCACCTGATTATAACTCCATACGGATTTTGGTTGTTTATGCTATCCATGGCTTAAACCATACTCCAAAAATAAACTTGAATCAAAATCTACCCCATGTGTCTATCTTGGTTTCTCATTATCCCATCACTGTCACCAGTGTTTTGACCCAATTTCTGCAAAGGTGTACTTATCCCGAGATGTGCGATTTGTTGAGGATGTATTTCCATTTAAGACATTGTTTGCCAATACTACCATTAAATCAGCTCACCTAGAATGGGCAAAAACGACAATGCCAAGTTTGTCGAACCCCACACCCAAACTTCCAATAGTTACTGATCTGCCAACTCCATAAAAAATAGCAGCAAGCACAATTCCAGATTTTCCATCACCGTCTGCTTCATCTCCATCCCTGTCCAGAGATAACTCAAACTCACAGTCCTTATCCGACAATGCATCTGCAGCGGGCGCAACAGATTCACCTCTTGCAACTTCTCCTTCTCCAGGTAAATTTTTGTCTTTCTTATCTTCAATAATTACCACTTCCCAGAACCCCTCTTCTATATATATTTCCCAGCATTTAGCACCACCACACCTCCCTACAAATTTACAAACGTCGATCCCAACCAACACACAAAGCAGCCTGTCTCCTCTCCGTGTCTATCAACGTAGAAACACCAACCCACCAACACTCATGGCTCCTCAACCAGCCTGTCCTATCCTCGAGTTGGAACTCGCTCCTTCACCGCCTCAATGTCCGTCTCCTTCTACCCGTGCTGTCACTCGATCCCAAAACAATATCACCAAACCCAAACATATTTTTGATTACCTAGCCAAATTGAACCCCAATGTCACACCCACTACAGTCAAACAAGCACACACACATCCCGAGTGGCATTATGCAATGAAACATGAATTTGATGCTTTAATTAAAAATCAGACTTGGGAACTTTTTCCTCCTGAACCGACCAAAAACATTGTATCCTACAGGTGGCTTTTCAGGATCAAGAGAAATGCTGATGGGTCCATCGACAAATACAAAGCGCGCCTGGTTGCAAAAGGCTTTACTCAGAGGCCGGGCATTGATTTTCATGCCACATTAGCCCAGTCGTCAAGCCCACCACAATTCGCATCGTCCTCTCTGTGGCACTTCGTCACAACTGACATCTTCGCCAGTTGGATGTCAATAATGCCTTCCTCCAAGGTAACCTGGAAGAGGAAGTGTACATGGCACAACCTCCTGGGTTTACTAGTGATGACAAACCAATGCATATATGTCGGCTGCGAAAGGCGATCTATGGCTTGAAACAGGCTCCTCGGGCATGGTACAATGCCCTCACGGGTTATCTTTCATCGATAGGCTTTGTTAAGAAAAAATTTGATGCCTCACTACTAGTCAGACATGGTGTAGGTGATACATTGTTCATCCTCGTCTATGTCGATGATAATATTATCACTGGGAGCAATACTTTAAGTGTCAATCAAGTTATCGCTTCCCTTGTTTCTAAGTTCTCTATTAAAGATTTAGGTAATCTTCACTATTTTCTTGGTGTCGAAGTGATACACTACTCTAACGGTTTAATTCTCACCCAAGAAAATTATGTGAATGCAATTTTAAATGATGAGCTAATGACCGACTGCAAGAGTGTTAACACGCCAATGAGTGCATCTGAGTTACTCACCTTGTCTGATGGAACTCACTTGACTGATGCTACATGTTATCGCCGAGTCTTGGGTAGGCTTCAATATCTATCCTTCACTAGACCTGACATAGCCTATGCAGTCAACAAGCTTTCTCAATTCATGCAAGCACCATCAGACCTTCACTGGAAGGCAGTAAAATGTGTTCTTCAATACCTACGTGGTACCATTCAACTCTCCCTACGCGTTACTCCTATTGATGATTTCAATCTACATGTGTACTCTGATGCAGATTAGGGTGGGGACATCGTTGACAAAGTTTCTACATCTGGTTACATCTTATTTATTGGTCACAATCCAATTAGCTGGTCCTCAAAGAAGCAAAATACTGTCTCACGATCCTCTACTGAGTCTGAATACAGGGCTGTAGCTAATGCACTTTCTGAAACCTTATGGGTCACCAATCTCCTAAATGAGTTGCACTTTCCAGACATCAGCTACCCACAATTTATTGTGACAATCTTGGAGCCACATTCTTGAGCAAGAATCCTATTCTCCATAGCCGTGTGAAGCATGCTGCCGTGGACTTTCACTTTGTTAGCCACTATGTTGAAATCAAAAGGGTTTGTGTTGTTCATGTCCATGGCGCTGATTAAATTGCTGACACTCTCACCAAGGCACTTCCTAAATCTGCTTTTGAGTCTAATTTGTTCAAGTTAGGCTTGGTGACTCATCGCCTAACTTGAGGGGGCGTATTAGAACATCTGGCGTTAGGACATCACTCAGTAGCTTAGTCGTATTATGATCAATAGTTTAGTCGTATTAGGATTGCATTACTAATTCAGCAGTTATTATTTATTTAGATT